>VMOF01000379.1:58010564-58012574 GCA_011764245.1 Trialeurodes vaporariorum
CTACATCCCAACATGGCGGACGCGAAATGAATTTGCTTCAAAATCCGACAGAGTTTCCGTTCTGGCTGTATTATTCGGTGGCAGAATGAGCGACCTTATACCCTTAAAACAAAAATTGTAATTAATCCAGTAAAAATTGGTTTCAAACGAAAGTGCAAGTGTTCCAGAGTGGCTATCTGGGAGCTGATTCTGCTCTTTTGGACGAAATGGGGCTATGCTCAATTTTTCCTTCCTCACAACTAACAAAGTTAGTAATTGAGAAAGTATATTGCGATGGCGCTGCTGTCTGTCTGCCTGTATCAGGGCTGCCGTTTTGCGTATAATCAATGCTATTTTTCAATTCATCGATGATTTCACTGGTTGAGAAAAGATTACACAGTTCAGTTCAGTGCATGACTGTAATAAACTAAAATACTCGCATCTGTAATCTTTTCTCAACCGGTGGAGTAGTCGATGACTTTAAAAAAACTTGCGGATATTTTAATTAATCAACGGAGTCTCCACCGATTAAGGAAAGATTACAGATCAGAGTATTTTCTTGCATTACAGTCATGCACTGAACTGAACTGTGTAATCTTTTCTCAACCGGTGGAATCATCGGTAAATAGAAAAATAGCATTGATTATACGCAAAACGGCAGCCCTGGTCTGTATCTCGGTATAACTTCTGAACTGATCGTCCACATGCATCTAAATTTTGCAGAGAAGTTGCTTTTAACATTCCCCAGAGAGTTTTTGTTTTTTTGTTTTTTTTTTCGAAATTTTAAATTAAAATCAAGTTACGGAGGATGAGAGATTTCCATTAAAATGAATGAAGAAACGGGTAAACAACGGGGAAAATTGGATATTTCAAGTATACGTATAGAGCTGTTTGAATGGGGCAGTTGCAAGGGTATGATTTGTTGTGTTTTTTATAAAGAAAATTAAAGTACTTGATGAGCTGAGAAGAAGGATGCCTTTGGTTTCGAATTGAGTCCCATTGTTCCAGAGATGGAATTTTGGCCCAAAATACATTGTTTTAAATGTCAATACGCCCACGATTTTTTACAACTTTACACTTGCGTAACTCCAAAACCGGGACACTTGGGAAAAAACCAAACGCACCATTGTTCTCAGCTCATCAAGTACTATCATATTCTTTATAACAAACACAACATTTCAGACCCTTGCAACTGCCCCATTATGATGAAAATTTGCAAAGACATTCTACAATCAGCCTACTGCAAAATTACTTTCTTAAGGAGGGTCTGGGGGTCTCCCACAGAATATTAAAAGGGGGTCTGGGGGTTACTCCCGCAGCATATTCAAGGGGACCGGGGAGTCCCCTCCAAAAAATACAAGGGGGTCAGGGAGTCCTCTCCTAGATTAATTTTAATGTGAGAAAGTGTTTGTGGGGTATTTCCCACAGTTTTTTTTCTTTTCTAAAGTATCTTACAATGTACTGTCCTTACTCTCGCTAATTTTTTCATGAAATAATATTCAGGTGAGGCCATGATTCCATTCACTGTGCTCTGGCCGCCCGGCCTGAGGCCCGTCATGCGTTTTCTTGGCCTCAGTCCCCCGGGGCTTCGGGCAATTCCGAATATGATGGATCATTCACGGGGCTATGCAGCTACGTGCCAAGAAAGATATTTGTGTTAATAAACGCTCATATGACTACGGCATAGCTGTAGCTGCTGTTAATGGGATAACCACACCACGCCAGCCTCGGCCGATCTTGCTCATATTGGCTAGCTTGTTTGGACAGAAAATTAATTGATCCCAAAAAGCGAGGTAGTTATTTCACTAATTAACCTGACAACTGGCAAAACAGTAATATCGTGATTTATGGATTCTCGACTCATCTTCGGCCAAATTCCTTTACCTCCTCTCTCTCTCTCTCTCTCTCTCTCTCTCTCTCCCTCTCTCTCTCTCTCTCTCCCCTCTCTCTCTCTCTCTCTCTCTCTCTCTCTCTCTCTCTCCCTCTCTTTTCTTTCTTGTTTTTTCTGCCTCACTGCTCAGTGCGTAATTT
>VMOF01000379.1:58013074-58045381 GCA_011764245.1 Trialeurodes vaporariorum
ACCGAGTCCATTTCCGCAAATCTCCTCCTCTCTTCTTTGTCTTCTTGGATTTTTGCCCCCTTCTCTCATACCATAAATTTCCCAAAAAACTGATATAATACGTTGTTAGCTTTCTCGAATTCGGAATATCGCGAATAGGAGTCGGAAAACCCACACAAGAAAAATTATATTTATTCAGAAAGGTATTATATTTGCTCGTTCTGTCTTTATTTCGCGTTTTTTTTGGTAAGTGTTTACCTAAAACTGAGTATTTAAAACACTGATGATCGTCGTTTTTCACATTTACAACACAATGAGTCTTAATTGGGGGGGGAATTAACTTGCCTTGGGACAAAGCACGAACTGATTAATTCTAAGCTCTGTACCTAAAATTTTTTCGAAGCACCCAACCCGATCCGTTCATATTAAATTCACACTTTTTTTTAAAAACTTCAAAAGTTCGTTCACTTTTTCATCGATTTCACTAGCGCGAAAAAAGCAATATTTTTTTTTTAAAATTTTATTAACTGCGATTCCGCATCAGTTATATTGATATTTTCCCGCTTTACATAGTCCGCGTACACTAAAATGTTCACTTTCAAACTTTTATTCATCACCAACGTATCGCGTATCTTTTTTTCAATCAAAGGGGCAACTGATTTACGTAAATATTCTTCATAATCCAGCAATTTTTCTTCGGTGTTCCTGAGGAAGTAAGTTTCCAGTCTTCTTGGCCGCTGATTCCCCAGTTTGATAGGTTCGTCGATCAGGAATAGGTTTTTAAAATGTTTCGGGGTTTTGCTCGTGCTTTTTTCCGTTGTATACCACTCGTTGCAAATTTTGCAGCGGATGAGCGAATGGGGTTTGACTTTGGCTCCAGTTCTTTTAAAAAATTAGGAAAAATTTTTTAAAATTAGAAATTTCTTCTTGAATCCACACTTTTTCTGCAACACACGTTAATTACGTTGTGCATCAGAACGAATTTTAAACTATCAGTAAATAATTATAAATTGCACCCGCTCCCCTCCCCGCACACGGGAAAAAAATTTAAATTTTACTGAAATTCAGGACTTCATTAAGACTCACATTCTTCTATTCTTTTCTGATGTCCTTGCTGAATGAATGAAGAGAGCTTCTTGTTTAGTCCACACTAGTTTCCTTAAGCGATTGAGTATGTTTGCAGTATTAGTCGGGAGCCAACCCACGTGTATTCTCAGGAGTGATCACAAATATTTTCTCGGGAAAAAATGCGAGAAAAAACCTGCAACGAAAATCTGGCATTAATACAAGCACTCAAAATTAGTTTAAATTTTAAGTTCAATCGCTCTACTTCCACGTTCAATTAAGAAATTCGATGGAGATGCGGCCATCTTGGTTCTCAGAATCAAATGTAAAATTAATCGAAATTCACTTGAAAGTAAAATATTAATTTCTTTAACTATTACCGAACCTTTGAGTTTTAATGACACTGAAAAGTTTAAAAGTTATGAAGTATTGTCGATTCTGACTTCACTACAGAGAATAACGCTATCTGCACTGATACATTGAGTTGAATGATTGTTTTATGGCTCACCTCTTTAAAAACTGGAACTGAAAATGTCAAAGATTATTCAGGATCAATTGACTTCCAAAGAATGAGTGGATTAAAATGTCGAATCTTTTGCAATAATATCCTGTAACACACAAACCAGACAAACGACCTTAATGAAGAGTCATTTTAAGCTGAATAGTATCTGTTCGGAAAAGGGGAAGGGCCCCAAATGTAAACCAATACTAAATGAGAAGCTCCTCTCCTTTTTTCAATGGTCTATGCTTTCGGCGATTCTCCGTGGAACTACGCTCTCTTAGTCTTCTAGTCACCGTCGTCCTCTCTACCTACCTCTCTAACACGAGTACTCTATTTACGTCGTTTTAATACAAGTTTTAGTGAACTTGTGTCGTTGTAATCCCCCCTTTTATAACTCATTAATATATTCATCACCCTGTATCGTTTTTTATGTTTTACCCTTTCAAACCGCCGCCCTTATTTTGCGGAAACATTTTGGTGCCAAAACCCCGGGGAAATAAACTGGAGACAGGTAGCTTGGAACCTTGCTTACTTTTGTAAGTTTTTTTCCTTTTTGTTATCTGATTAATTGCCGTTTTTCAGTGTTGAATTGGATTAATGAATTTCCAACCCATAATTGAAGACGGAGTTAAATATAATTTTGTATAAATTGAACTTGCGATGCCCAGAAAGTGAAGTTCACTGTATCTTGATTGACAATGGTTATGGCTTGGCAAAACCCTTTTGTTTTAAAGTACCATGACAGTGTTTATGTTCTATACATTGCACGCATGAAAGGACAGTGTATTTAAAAAATGTTGTGAAAAGCACAGCACTTGTATAATGTTTGTGCTGGAATAATAATGAATGCGATTGCTTTAAGTTTTATTCCCTCAAATTAAAGAGGGGAAAATTTGTTGGTAGCCATTTTATTATTGCTATGTATGTTCAGTGTCTTTATTTTGCGTCGTGCGGCAATTCAATTCAAATTCAGCGCCGCACCGAGAACGGACCCTCTCGTTCTAAAAAACAGCTGACTGAAACTCCATCGATAGATGATCTATGTTTAGAGGAAGCATTCCTTCATTTGAAACACTGTGTCCGTTTCTATCCCTTTTGTTTTTGGGTGAAGTGAGACTTCAACCATTGTTGACACATTTTTGGGAATCAGCTGTTAGCGGTCGATACGCACATTTTGCAAAAATTATAACCTCTCTGTATTAATGTATGTTTTTTCCAGATTCTTGCCATAAAAGTCTTTGATGCTTTGCACTGCTACCGTTTTGCACGGACCGTGAAGACGACCATTGTTGCCAGCTCGTTGCGGGCAACTTACTTACATGCTTGCTTGTTCATTGTAACGTTGTTTTAGATTTTGTAACGTCAGTATAGATGCGCGGTTGCCGAATATGGCAACCATAAAGCGTGATTCGTAATACTGGATCGTTGTTTTTAGATTTTGTAACGTCAGTATAGATCGGGGTTGCCGAATATGGCAACCATAAAGCGTGATTCGTAAACTGGATCGTTGTTTTTAGATTTTGTAACGTCAGTATAGATGCGCGGTTGCCGAATATGGCAACCATAAAGCGTGATTCGTAATACTGGATCGTTGTTTTTAGATTTTGTAACGTCAGTATAGATGCGCGGTTGCCGAATATGGCAACCATAAAGCGTGATTCGAAATACTGGATCGTTGTTTTCAGGTTTTGTAACGTCAGTATAGATGCGCGGTTGCCGAATATGGCAACCATAAAGCGTGATTCGTAATACTGGATCGTTGTTTACAGATTTGTAACGTCATTATAATGCGGTTGTCGAATAGGGCAACCATAAAGCGTGATTCGTAATACTGGATCGTTGTTTTCAGATTTTGTAACGTCAGTATAGATGCGCGGTTGCCGAATATGGCAACCATAAAGCGTGATTCGTAATACTGGATCGTTGTTTTCAGTTTTGTAACGTCAGTATAGATGCGCGGTTGTCGAATATGGCAACCATAAAGCGTGATTCGTAATACTGGATCGTTGTTTTCAGATTTTGTAACGTCAGTATAGATGCCGGTTGCCGAATATGGCAACCATAAAGCGTGATTTGTAATACTGGATCGTTGTTTTCAGATTTTGTACGTCAGTATAGATGCGCGGTTGCCGAATATGGCAACCATAAAGCGTATTCGAAAACTGGATCGTTGTTTTCAGGTTTTGTAACGTCAGTATAGAGCGCGGTTGCCGAATATGGCAACCATAAAGCGTGATTCGTAATACTGGATCGTTGTTTTCAGGTTTTGTAACGTCAGTATAGATGCGCGGTTGCCGTATGGCATCCATAAGCGTGATTCGTAATACTGGATCGTTGTTTTCAGATTTTGTAACGTCAGTATAGATGCGCGGTTGCCGAATATGGCAACCATAAAGCGTGATTTGTAATACTGGATCGTTGTTTTCAGATTTTGTAACGTCATATAGATGCGCGGTTGCCGAATAGGGCAACCATAAAGCGTGATTCGAAATACTGGATCGTTGTTTTCAGGTTTTGTAACGTCAGTATAGATGCGCGGTTGCCGAATATGGCAACCATAAAGCGTGATTCGTAATACTGGATCGTTGTTTTCAGGTTTTGTAACGTCAGTATAGATGCGCGGTTGCCGTATGGCATCCATAAAGCGTGATTCGTAATACTGGAGCGTTTTTACATGTACATTTGTCACATGATTGTCAAGTCATGTCGTTGTTAATAGTTGCCGCAGTAATTAATAGTAGAATGACAGCAGAAATTAGTAGTAGAATTACAGTAGAAATTAGTTTTAGCAGTGGTTGTTGCTTTTTGGAAGTAATGCAAGGTAGAATGGATATTTATGATAAGTAAGCCGTCTATTGTTCGACCAGTGATTTTACTGTTCGGGCCTTTCTATACCCTTGCTGATTCTCCGCTCATTGTTGATTTTAGGCTGATGTAATGAAACAGTAATCACCATTCAGAGGCAGTTCTATAAGAAGCAACTCATGAGTATATATTTGAATCTCTGAAGGCTCAAAGTTGCGTCGCTGATGAATTCCTGGCCGTTAATACAATCATTCTGATAATGAACTTAATGGATGGATTCTTCGAGACTTTCTTGACATCAGCTTTCTCAAGATTTTGTAATGTTTTTGTTACAGGCTGACGTAAAGAAGTCTCATTCTATATTAATATTCTTGGTGTTTTGTCACTGACTTGACACGTTGGGATATGTTCTCGGTCTTTGGTAGACATTTTCAAACATATTTAAACTGTTCCGATACTTGAGTATCGTGCTGTCACGCGTGCGTGGCGGAGAATCAACTGAATCTTTGATGCTCGCATCGACTAGTTCGATACTTGGGTATCGTATTGCCACCATAGTGGCTTCTCTTAAAAAATGATCGTTCATTTTAATGATTTATTATTATTTCTGTTTTCATTGACGAGCATGCGGACGAGTCGCAAGAATATTTTAGACTTTGATATCGACATTTTCTGAAAGACTGGAAATTTTTGTGAACCTTGTCCACTGTGACTCGAACCTCTCACGGCATTGATACGCCGCAAATTTGACTATCTCTCCTCTGATTTAGCAAAATACCCCCTTCGTGAAATTTAATTCAGGTAAAAGATTATTTTAATTATTATTGACCCACACTTATTGGATTGATCAACAGAACTCATATTTCTTCATGATTCATGCGTGTGGGCAGGCAGGATGCCCTTTCCCAGACAATAATTCGTGACATTGTTTTAAGTCTTTATAATGACAATCTGTGACGAGTAAGTGGAGGAAAATTCAGATAGTTAAGCTGACATTCTTCCCAAACCCAAAAGGGTTTTTTCCCCCTTTTTGATTTGTCCATAAATTAATGTATCGTATTTTAGCTCAAGTGAATTGTCGATTTCTTGCTAAGTGCCGGAATATATTTTATAGAGATCAAAGTTCCACTAACTCCAAAAGAACCAGAATAAAATACAAGAGTAAAGACTTTGACAATTGGCACGAGAATTAGTTCATCAATGAACCAAATCACTGATTCAGCGTGAGTAAGTGATCCCCTCTGAAAATGACCATTACAGAACTGTGTAATCAGTTGCTTGCGAGATTAAGTAAATCTTCGATTGAATCGCTGGTCAACAGTTTGATCAACTAGATACTAATTAATTTCCAGGTTCCACCGTCACGATTTTCGACTTCAATTAATCGATTTTACTCAGCCGAAATAGCTCAGTTGGGAGAGCGTTAGACTGACGATCAGATATTCAAGAACAGTGCGATGCCTCTGTCTAGCAGTCCTCTAGTTTATTCATTACGTACAAAAATGTAACGATCATAGTGTGTTGGTTGTAGACCACACCCCCTTACACTTGACTTGCCAATCAAAATGTTACTAACGAAATCAGTGCTGCATTTTAGTGTGAAGTTACAAGAAATCGAAGTAATTTATGATGTGGCAACAATTCTCCTAAATGGGAGATCTTAACATTTAATGTATACTATCTACAGCCATACACTGACAAATTATATTATCTCGTTTGTGCTGCACACACCAGCAAACTTTATATTCTTTGTAGTACTTGGAAATTGTTCCATAAGTTGGTAACAATGTATAACGTTGCTCATTTCTACAACGTTCGAAACGAACGGAACAGCATTTTAACAATGTTAAAGCCGATTTCTTAATTGATCGACCTCCATTTGTTGAAAATGCAAACGTCCGTAGGTTGAGTCACTTGTTGAGTTTATATAATATTAATCGAAGTTTCGATTTCCTCCAGTCATCAGTCAAAAAATAGTAGTTCCGGCTCTTTGTTGATCGGTCTGAATTTACTCACCTTGTTAGTTTGGAGCTCAGTACGTTAACAGTTCCGATTACTATATAACTTATCATTGCCGTAATAACGACAGCATCTTTCTGAAAGCGTGAATGATAGCTTGGTGGCTAGTATATACTGACATCGTGTCATTGCTAGAAAACCTGGAATTTTTAGTAAATTGGAAAATATTTACTGTCAGGTTTGACCAGATGTAGTTCTGCCATGACTGCGAGCTCACCTCTCTGATTGATTATTATTTGGAAAATTAATCGAGTTTAGTCAGACTTGCCAGATTACAGCCTATTGTGAAACTACATGTTTCACTCATTATTTTGTCCATTGAGTTACCGAACCTTTCGATCCATTTTTCCTATGACTCAAGTGAATGACTGAAGTTTGGTAGTTTATAAACAAATCAGTGGGAACCCTTAAAATTCTTGATGGATTCATCTGATTGTTCTATGTTTCAAGAATCAGTCTAAAAATTATTTGTTGCTCTCCTGCAAAATTAACGTTACATGAATTCACTAATTTCATCTTAAAAGTTTCACTTATTTTGAAGTGAATCAGTTCGGACCTTATTGGCACTTATACATTTTATATTAATGATTCGAAGGTCTTCTGTCAAGCACAGCTTCCTTCAAATACAACCACCGCCTGACCTGATCAATTCAGACACGCAGGCATTTCTCACATATAACTTGTAAAAATGCAAGTATACCTATACGTGTGACTTGATCAGAAACCCTTTAAAGCAAATCCGTTAAATGTTTTTCTCATCCCCTTTGTTTATTCCTTTTGTTATGAGTCAAATGACCGATTTGGCTCATGTATGAATAGGTCAATGATCTTTTTCCGGAGAACTCGTCAGTGCGTCCCGTTGATTTACTTCACGATTTACACGGCGCCATCATTTAAAGCGAAGATGGACCCGTTACTAACCTTGCCAGCAACCATCTCATTTGATTGAAATCCAACCCATTTCAAGGGGGCCGGTATGTTCAGGGAAAAAGGGGAAGGGCCCCCATGTAGAACCTACTCACTGAGAAGCTCCTCTCCTTTTTTCAATGTCTATGCTTTCGGCGATTCTCCGTGGAACTACGCTCTCTTAGTCTTCTAGTCACCGTCGTCCTCTCTACCTACCTCTCTAACACGAGTACTCTATTTACGTCGTTTTAATAACAAGCTTTAGTGAACTTGTGTCGTTGTAATCACCCCTTTATAAACTCATTAATATATATTCATCACCCTGTATCGTTGTATTGATGTTTTACCCTTTCAAACCGTCCGCCCTTATTTTGCGGAAACAGTATCCTTCATTTCCTTGCAAATAAATGTTTTTTTTTAAAAATTTCCAACCTAAGTTCTTTCCCCTTTTCTCATTTTTTTTTACTCAAATTTTTTCATTTTCGCAAAACCGAAAGGGAAAATTTTAATTTTATTTTTTTTTTTTTTCTTCTTTCATTAATTAAATTCAATTGTTCGGTATGAAGGAAAGGATATTAAATAATTTTTAAATAAATGTCAAGATTGCACTCCATGCTTAAACTTATTTCGAAACAAACGGACTAAGTTTTAAATAATAAGCTGAAAAACAAAGTGTTCATTTAGCTAAAATTGAAACCCTCGAGATGTAAAAATTTTACGTAAAAATTGAAGGGTTTGGGAAATTTAACGTGGGAATTTTCTTTTTTACTTACCTCAAGTAAACTGGAACGAATAAATGTTGGAGATTCAGCGAAAACAAAAATTGTTAGAGTGGCTTTTCCCTACGGTATAAAAAGTTTTATTTCACTTAGGAAAATACTGTCACTTGAAAAAAATATTTTCACTTGCGCTAGGCGTTGAAGTTGAAAATTAATAAAAGATAGCACTTGGTTTAAACACTTCCGCGGGATTGAAAGAGCGAATATCGGAGACTGTTCACTGATCGAAGTCAGAGTAGCGAATGATGGTCTGTGGACCCTGGAATTCTCTTTTATGAGCGAGTCCTGGGATCTCAAAGATGGTGGCTGTTCCCACGATTTGAGTCCAGAGTGTGAGAATCAAGGATGAAGCCTATTCCGACAGGATGTAACCGGACACCGACGCAGCTGCAAATTTTGCTCCCGAGAGGTCCGGTGGAAATGTGATATCGGTTGGTTTTCCTGCATTCCAACGGCGATAAAACCGCTTAGTGGGTGGCTGAGGCCCCTGCGTATTCCTACAAGTCGCATTCCTTTCGTTGGTGGCGTGTGAAAGGAATCGCCTGTTCCTTCACTCCAAAGCTAACTCAAAACGGATGTGACTCGTCATGATTATTCTGTATTCAACCAGTGCGTAATGCTACCGCGATATGGCTTTGCTCTAGTCTTTTCGCGTCGCGCCTCCGTTCATGATGTGCTCCTTCTCTGTAGTTCAAAATCAACCAGTAATTATTTTTTAAGTCTATTTGCTTACGCGCGAAGTGTAGCTTTCTTCATTTCTAATCAATTCGTGCTGGAACTGGTGAGAATATTTTCCCCTCTTATATGTCCAATTTTTTGTTTCCTCCTGTTCGATGTATCGATTTGCTTATCTGCCATTGGTCAAATTTTATCCGTCCATTTTCATACGCTTCCTCTTTGAACGATCAAGGGAGACTTAAGTGCTTATACTCGGTGCGTTTTAACCCCTCCCCTCCCTCATAAACTTTCGATAGATCGAACCTTCTTTCCTTTATATTCTACGATATACTCGAAACCTTACTTCGATACATCGTACATCGTCTGCTGCCACCCTCACGAGCACCCCCTCCCCGCCCGCCTTATCGCAATCGATCCATCTATCGATGAATGGAACGATCGATCGATAGATAAAAGCTAGAATCTTACCCATCCATACATATAGACAAATCATACACTCAATATACACACGCAAATCCAACGCTGCGCTCAAATCCCCATGCTAAATCCTGGGTGTGCTCAAACCGCTATTTTACCCCTACTACTCGAAAACAGAGGCATACAGAAAAAACCGATGTCATTTTTGGATTCAGCGACCCAAAATTAATTAAAAGCACCCATCACCATGCCAGTTCATTATTTGATGCAGACCAGCGAAAGTTCCGAAATTGACTTACAAATGTGCATAGTTAATAATTGCGTTCGAGCAAAATTCCAAGATGGCTGTCAAATTATGAGCAAATGAAGTGAAGCACAATAGGAGAATCTTATGTAATGGGTCTACTGCAAACTTGTGGTACAGCTAAATGGAGGGTAAATTCTAGTGTGCGAAAAGCCTTATTAGCGTTAAAATGATACAATATGAATAGACTTCAACTACAATGGAATTAAAAACAAAGATAAGATTATAAATTAATTTCTAATAACAAACAGTCACTCTTCCAACAATATTGAGACGTAATAACTTACTCATTAATTGGATCTACGTTCATTCATCCATTATCTGTTTACAAATCCGTCTTATTCCTGAATGGGGCGGAGGTATGTGAAATGTGTGTTGGAGTTTAATCTAGAAAAATTAATATATTTCGATTCAGTAATGATGACAGAATGAATAATTAAAAGCGGGAACGGAAGGTCAATCATCTCTACTTGCCGGTGGTTTTAATCGTGGGATCAGCTTACGAGAGGTCAACATAAATGACCTAGTTAGTTACAGCATCATGGTTTTTATCAGTTCAGTTTCAAGTGGCGTCTTTTGGGATTGAGGCGTTTAGTGTAAAACCACTCTTCTCTCATTGATTGTAGAACGGAGAAAAACCGTTGGTAGCGTTCTAGAATTCAACCATTTACTGCATCCGTGCAAAAAAGATTACATTACCCTGTGATACTGTATATCTATGTACATTGGAAAGTGCTGCTATTCATAATCTTTTCTGCATCGAGACAATAAAGGGATGAATTCTAGAACGGTACCGTTGTTGCGTAAATTGAAAGGTCTGAGAGAAGGTGACAAACGGTATGGTCTCGCCTTCGACCGAAAAACTTGAGCAGAAACAATGTAGAAAGGTCAATTTTTCTTTAATGGGTCTGTTCAAGTCTGTTGCAAACTGCGGCTGTAGCGCTTTTAAAGTAGCAATTCATAGGTAAAAAGCCGTAAAAATAACAATGGCAGCATCAGAAAACACCAAAATACATTTCACAAATTGCGAAAAACACTAGACACTATTCACCCCTGTATTCTTTCCACTAAAGGCACGATATTTCGCGGGGTTAGCGCGGCACATTCAAATAAGTAATCATAGTCGACTGTCATCGCAGAGTAGTCTTCATGAACAAATAAACAGGAAACACTGACGGCGTCTGTTCGAATTCTTACTTCTCAATATCCACAATTCCTCACGATAGGTTGAGAATGATACGAAAACTGATATTTGTGTCAAAAAAATTTTCAAAATGAAACAATAACACACAGAGTTCCAAGGATAATGATTGAAGTTGGAATCATACTTGAAACTCCTGTGTTATTACTTCATTTTGATAATTTTTCGACACAACTATCAGTTTCCGTATCATTCATAGTGAAAAATTGAGGATTTGAGACGTAAGAATTCGAACAGACGCCGCAGTCAGTGTTTAATGTTTATTTGTTTACAAAGTCAGATGTGGTGACAGTCGGCCATGATTATTAAATGTGCCGCGATACCCCTCGAAATATTGTGCACTTGTTGAAAAGATACGGGGTGAATACTTGTTCATTAGGAAGGCTCTCTAACACCAAACACGGCAGTGGGCTCTCAAAACGTCCTCTCTGCTCTTCCGGGGCGTCGGCAACGTTATTTCAAATGGGGAAATAGACTTAGGAGCAGACCTGTTCACTCGTGGACTTTCAATCGCCAACGTGGCGCAGGGCTCTCAAAACATCCCCTTTGCTCGTCCGAGACACCGTCATTGTTATTTTAAACAGGAAAATAAACCTAAGAGCAGACCCGTCCATCTCCAGGACTTTCAAGCGCTAAAATAGAGGAGGGTTCTTAAGAAGGTCCTCTCTGCTCGTCCGGGACCACCGTCTATGTTATCTTAAATAAGAAAATAGACCTACGCAGACCTGTTCTTTTCCGGTCTTCTGCTCACGGCCATGGCGGAGGGCCGAAGGACTCTCAAAACAATTTCAAATAATGGAGCTGTTGCAAACTTTTGCTACAGGCTTAGTATAGATGCTTATTGCTTTTAGGAAAAACCCCCTTTAAAAATAACGATTAGCGCACTAAAAAATCACGAAATCCACTCCTAAACTCACAAAATGTTTTTAAAAACGCGAGACCGTAATGGCGGCCGGGGCCGCGGTTCACATTGGGTTTCCCTATTTTCAATCAGCGCCATCTACACGCGGTGTTCTCGCAACACCACACAAGAAGAAGAAGAAGCATACAATTGCCATAAGAAAACCGCGGCCTAGGCCGCCATTAAGGTCTCGCGTTTAAAAGCATTTTGTGAGTTTAGGAGTGGATTTCGTGATTTTTTAGTGCGCTATTTGTTATTTTACAGGGTTTTACCCCATTATCCTCTATTAATAAGCCTGTAGCAAAAGCTTGCAACAGCTCCATTAGTTTATGGATATTCAACTTTGTCAAGCATGAACTTCAGTAAAGCCAGGGGCGCCATTTCAGATTTTCCTTGGGGGGGGGGCAAGAAAATTTAGATGATTTTTTTTTTTTTTTTTTTTTTTTTTTTTTTTTTTTTTTTTTTTTTTTTGGCCGTGCTCTTGAAAAAATCTCTCTGACTTGAATGGGGGGGGACTCCATATTTGGATGACCTCTTCTTCTTTTTTTTGCCGCTTATCTTCAAAAAATCTCTCTGACATGATTTTTTGGGCACATTGAAAATCCTTGGGAGGGCAATTGCCCCCCTGCCCTCCCCCAAATGGCGCCCCTGAGTAAAGCCTGGATAGCTTTGTTAGGATGATCTCGAAAAATTGTCAAAGTTTTAGGCCCTCTCGCGAATGATTAAGTTGATAATAATTTGGTCTCAGAGGGAAACGGCAGCTTGTGACTTATCAGTTATCTTTTTTTTGAAAGCTGAATTCGATAATTCAGCTTGGTTTGGGTTTTTTTTTTTGGTATCACCACGACTTTAAAAGACGCCCCCCCAAAAACACCCTTTCTCCCGATACTCCTCTTATTTAATTTTTTTTTTTTTTTTTATTAGCAATGGGTCTGTTGCACACTTCGGCAAGACTTTTTTAAAGTATCAATTCATACGTAAAAAGCCGTAAAAACGACATGGCAGCATCAGAAAACAACAAAATTCACTAATAAACTCACAAATTGCTCATAATACTAGACCCTATTCAGTATGCAGTATAAAAGTAAAGAGTGTAGGCACCTTGCTGAGTCGCGGTGAATTGAGTATGAATGATGCCGTGAGGGAGTGTGTGAGTAAGTAGTATTTATGATTCGTGAGTGTGAGTGTAAGTAAGTGAGTGAGCGAGTGTGAGTGAAGCAGATTTCATCCTCCCATCCCATTCATAAGAAGTCCGATGAAGACGAGCTAGATAAGTGGACGACTGGATCACGCAGCGGACGTTAGTTTAGTACGCCCGCGCTCGCCCCGCCCATCGAAAGGAGACGTGGCGGGGATCACTCTAACGTTTCTGTACAGTGTACAGTGAAGCAAAGATGGACACAGATTCTTAAATAGTATGACGTCACTTATTGTCAGTGATTGCAGTGGGGCGCTCGCATGGTAATTGGTGACTGAATGGGGCAGCTTACAATGGTCTGTGTTGCGTCAAGCAACAATACTAAATTCATATATTCAATGAAAACAGACAGAAACACCTTTTTCCGGTAAATATAATTCAAATGAGTGATATTTGGTATTTTACACATCAATTGTATGGATTATTGGACTCACTCTTCACGTAGAGAGGAAGGTTAGGTTCTTCCTTATGAGTGATCTTCTTTGTATCCGTAGCGACGCTGTTGAGCTTGTTGGCCACTAAGGCGTGCCTCAACAGTCTGAAATTTGGTGTTTTTTACCACGGTGAGCGCCGAGCGGCAGTAAGTATGCAATACGCCACACCGCGCACCGCTCCACTGCTTCTTGAAGCCACTCGGCCATATACAGTAGAAGGTGCTTACTTTTCCACGTTTCGCAGCCATTACCTCGCTTAAAACTTGTCGTATTGAAAAAATGCAAGATAACAAAAATCTTTATAAGAGTTTTTGCCAGCTGATGGTAATAATTTTTTCTTGAATTTTCAACCCATAACATAACATTTATGCCGTTAATGGCACACAATTGCCTGAAAAGTACATTCAGACTCGATTTCTGATTTACTTCAGGACTTTAATGGATTCTGCAAGTGAAATTACCAGGAGACACCAAATTTCATGGCATTTGGTTCATTATGATGCTCACTATTCCATAAAAACTATAATTTTTTTTAAAAAATTTGGGGGCTGTGGCTCAAAAGGGGGGAATTTCTGACCCGTGTTTATAAGAAAAAAAAGTCTTATGTTTCCTTGAAAAATCACCTCCTTTCTTAAGGCGTGTTTAGGGACACCCTGTAGAGCATATTATAGCACTTGATAAGCTGAGAACAATGGTGCCATTGATTTTTTCCAGAGTGTCCCGGTTTTGGAATTACACACGTGTGAAATAGTACAAAATCGTGTGCGAAGTGACTTCAGTACGCGGAATTTTCATTTAAAACAATGTGTTTTGGACCAAAGTCTCATCTCCGGAGCAATGAGACTTAATCAGAAACCAAAGGCATCTTTCTTCTTAACTCATATAGTACTTTCATTTTCTTTATAAAAGTTATTTCAAATTATTTTCATTACTTCACTTGCAAATCAAAATATCGATTAAGTATATAATTTGTCGATGGAAATCACGCTTTCTTGATAGTTTGGAGAAGATAAGATGTCTGTGGTAGCTATATTTTAAAGCAGATTTTCTTACTTTTTTGCTGTTCAGTTTGGCGGCCAAAAACGACGACATTTTGTGGCAGCGAAAATATACGTATAGCTGCAAAAAAAAAAGTACCTCCTTCACCTCAAGAATCATGGAGAGCGCCATTTTCAATAATAAAATAAAAAAAAAATAAAATAAAAAAAAATAAAAAAAAAAAAAAAAAAAAAAAAACCACATCATTTCAATCGGTATTTCAATTTGCAAGCAGGTAACGAAAGACACCGACATTCTGATGTCACAACAAATTACGGTATACATATTTTAGTTAATTATCATTTTTAATGGGTCCATTGCAAACATTTGCTACGGGCAACTATAGAAAGAGTGAATGCATGGGTAAAATCACTTGAAATCCGATGGGAGAATGATAGCTTTAGAAAGTTACAAAATTGACTATAAATCCTTCTTTAAACAAGCGACCTGCTCAATTGATCACTATATTTTATGCCTCTGAAAATGCTTTTAGTGGGCTCACGAAAAGATTTTGAGACGGTTTGACGGTTCCAATGTGATCAAGGGCGGAGCCAGCAATTTGTCAACAGTGGATTTTTCCCATTTTAATGCATGAAAAACAATCGATTCTTGAGGTGGCCATGGCCCAGTTTCTAACCGATTGTTTTTCATACATTCAAATGGGAAGAAACCACAGTTGGCAAATTGCTGGCTCCGCCCATGAATGTGATTTCCAAGCGACTTTACATAAGAATCTACCCTCCATATCACTGCGCTGAGGCAAAATAGTACATAGTACTCACATGAGTAATGAATGTGATCCAGTTTCTTTTTGGGGTCAATCGGAAGTGAATCATCAAGCGAAAACGCAATTAATGATCTGACTTCGGAAAAACCGCTGACCTTCTTTGAGGTTAGATAACTTTCTCAATAAACATCCAGTGTCAGTTGACCCGGGACGATCATGATGATCCACCCCCCCCCCCCCACCACAGCTCTCCTCTACGTTTATGCATGCGCGTTCCATGCCATCTCACCGCCTGCGTTGTAACCCCAATTCATAAACGCTAATCGATGATTCGATGTATAATATTGAAATTAATTATTGTTGATTGCGTAGTGAATAATACGTATATATCAACAGATTGTCGACCCTAATTTGAACAGAGCTTCATGGAATCTTCCATCACAGAATCATGAGTAATCCCCCCCCCCACCACCCCCACAGTCTTCCGCAGAGGGGTGTGTTGTTTATTTTGAAAGTTTTTTAGGTTTCAAAATCACGTCCTATAATCCTCTCTGTTGCTAAGGCTCATTGGTAAAATATATTGAATTTTCCTCCCAAAGGGTCTGTTACAAACGTTTGCTACAATTATAACGATTAAGAAAGTTTAATCTAATGTAAAATCACCTGAAAAGTACATCTGTGGCATCAGAAAGTCATAAAAAGCAACAATAAACTCACAAGAGGCGTTTAATGAAATCCAACATGGCGGAAAAGTATCGAGCAATTTGTATGCACGCACCACGAACATCCAAGGATAGCCAACCTCACAATATCCATCACAACCAATCACAACGTAAACAAACACATAACCTATACCTCCAGTCTGGTTGTCACAGTTGACCATCCTTGGATGTTCACGGTGCATGCATAAAAATTGCTCGATATTTTTCCACCATCTTGGATTTCATTAAACGCCTCTTGTGAGTTTATTAATGCATTTTATGACTTTTTGATGCCACCAATGGACTTTTTAGGTGATTTTACATTAGAATAAACACTCTTTATCGTTGTAGCAAAAGTTTGCAACAGACCCATTAGGCAACCATGGTTGAAAAGTTGACAACGCTGCCACTGAGAGAAGGCACGGGGTAAATAAAAGTAAGTGGGTGGTAATCATATTAGAAAAGGCCTTAATTTTGAGGGTCAAGAGGTCACGTCACTTCAAAAACAGCGTCCCCCTTCGACGAAAAGCAAGTCATGACAATATTGACAACACACATTGACGAGCCGTTGAATTAGAAAAATTACTCCGTAGACTCAATATAATTTAATTTAAAAATTAGAATCACCTCGCAAGTATAGTTTGTTTTCAACGAAATCGGCTCGCTGTTATGATCGCAGCCGCGCGATAGAGGGAAAACAAATCAAAATATATTCGCATCAAACTCAAACAAGGCTTCGATTTCCGCTGAGTATCAAGCCGGTTTAATGTTGACCGGCAAAAACTAAAACTCACAATTATACAAAAACGTCAGACTCAATCAAAATGTAATTTATCATCCCCCGAAGGAAATACACACAGAGACCCGCTGCGATGCTCGAAAGGCCCACAAACATCACATCACAAAGGCACAATAGAAAACTAATTAGCTTGATGTTTTCGTGTGCATCGGGACTTTTCGACAAGGCGTGAAATAGCTGGTATACTGAATCAAAGAGCCACGGGTTTCCAGGTTAGCCGGGTTCCACCACGCACAATCACCGTGCCTTTTGTAAAATCGGTTTCATCTATTGATTCTTTGAATAGGGACCTTAATTTCACCTTTTCTCTTTTACAAGGGTATTTTACAATTTTACAAGCGCGTGAAAATGATATGAGTACCTTTTAAGGCGGCACGGTGAATTTGTAAGTCAATCAAAAGTGTGTTGTTTATTCTAAACCTTTTCTCTCACTCTCTCTCTCAGTCTCTCTCACTCTCTCTCCCTCCTATTTTTCGCTGAGCAGGAGTGTTGTTTATTTATGATTCTCTGTTTGCTCTAGTGGAACCGTTCCTTTATGATAATTACCGTGTCTACCTATTTTTCGATTAGGGTCTGTTTCAAGTGGCTGCCTTAATCTCACTTTCCTTTCCCATTGTTAAACTCTCACCTTTCTACGGCATCGTTTATTTTAATATTATAAATTTTGTGGGGAAAGTTTAAGATCTTGAATTTTGTTTGTTTATTTTATTACACTGGAAAAAAGAGGCTGTTATAACAATAAGAAAAAATATAATAGTAGTTTTAATCCCCTTATTTCAATCATAACACCTATCACTGCAGTACTTAGGATGCTTAAATCGACACGAATTCCTCTTGTTTTTATGGGAAATAAACAGTGGCGTAGCGTGCAATTTGGCAGCTTTGTATTGTGTTCATTCAAGCCCATGTAAAAGGTCGAATGCGAAGGTGTTCACCGAACACCCAATAGTTCGATCCTTTGAATGGATTTAAATGGAGACATCACATCGTTGCCAAATTGGACGCTACGCCACTGGAAATAAAGCGCGGGAACGTATACTATCCGCACATTCATTTCACAATCAGTGGCTCAGTGACAAAGCGTGCTACCTTGCAACACGGTTTTTTGACCATTTGACCCCATAGAAAAGGTCGAATTCGATGGTCATCATCTTTCGACAATTTTCGTGGGTTTTAATGCGCCGAATACGACGTTGTCGGGTTGCACGATTCGCCTCTGGGTTTTTTTTTTTTTTCAAGCGAATAAAATGTTTCTAAAAAAAAAAAAAAAAAAAAAAAAAAAAAAAACAAAACAAAATCTTAGAATAACGTAATCGATTTAGACTTTTTAGACGTTTCTTTTACACGCTTGGCTATTATGAAACTGAATACATTTTTGGAAATCACGGTCGAAAATCAGGGAATGTGAAAGATATGGTTTATTGCTTGACACTTTGTTCATCGTTTGTGGCCGAGTGGTCCGAAAAAAAAACAGAAAGAAAGCAAAAAACGAAGAAAGCAAAAAAACTAACAAGAAAACGAAACAAAAACAAAATAAATTAGTTTCAGAAACTGAATCAATATAACTATCACCATAGCGCTGCAACTCATTTCAGTCTTCAGTAGTTAACTTCATGTAAAAAATAATAATCTTGGAACGATTTAACCAACGAATTTTTTTTTTCGACGTTCCTTCAACACGCTGTGATATCATGAAAACTGAAAGCAACATATAAAAAATCTCTCAGAGTTTAATCAGGAAATGTGAAAGGTGCAATTGTGCTGGACATACCCTGTTCATCGTCTCTAGCCGAGTGGTCAGGGGGAGAACAAAATCGAAGTTACTTCCAGAAATTGAATCAATTTCACCACATATTTTCAGTCTTCTGTATGATTCATTTAATGTTTAAAATAATAATATCGGAACGACTCAATCAACGAAGACTTTTTCAACGTTTCCTCTACACACTATGTTGAAAACAGTGAACACGGAAAAAATGATTAGGTAGTGAAAATAATCTTGCGGATACCTGATTTTGGCACCTGCTAGATGTTATGGTAAACTTGACCAGAAGTATGGTACATTTAACCGATACTTTGAGTAAATTCGACATGCAATCAGGTAACATCACCGAGTACCTAGTCAAAACCTAGTATACTTCTGGTTAACATTACCATGGCATCTAGCAGGTGCCAAAATCAGGTATCCGTACGGTTATTTTCACCGTAGTTTTTTTTTTTTTTTTTTTTTCCCCGCGAACATTATAGAAAATCATCGGGAAAATTCATAGAATGTGAAAGGTGCAATTTGCAGGACACCCTGTACATCGCCTGTGCCCGAGTGGTTCAAAAAACAAAATAAAGAAACAAAAAGAAAAATCCAATTTAAAGTTTCTGAAACTGAATCAATATCACTACAGCACCGCAACTAACTCCAGTCTTCAGTAATTAATTGGATGTTAAAAAAAAAAAGAGAAAGAAAAAAAAAAACCTCGGAACGATTTAATCACCGCTGAACTAAATTTAGACGTTTCTTTTACTCGCTGTGATATCTTGATTTTCAGACGAGCTGATACGGAACTATCAACTACATGTCTACTTAATAGACGAGAAGAGCCTAGGACTCTATGCGTTACATAGTTACACCGACGCAAGCCTCGGGGGGGGGGGGGGGGGGGGGGGGGGGGGGACAACCAACTGGAGTTGGACCAGAGCTGCCTTACTGCGCATAATTGATGGCATTTTTCAATTCACCGCTGATTCCACCGGTCGAGAAAAGATTACATAGTTCAGTTTAGTGTTTGACTATACACCATGAAAATACTAGGATCTGCAACCCTTTATCAATCGGTGGAAACGCCGTTCGTTTATAAAATATCCGCAAGGTTTTTAAAGTCATTGACGAATCCACCAATTGAGACAAGAATAAACATATAGATGCGACTATATTTCGTGCATTACAGTCGAATCAGGGCTGCCGTTTTGCGTATGATTTCTATTCACTCATGATTTCTCCGGTTGAGAAAATATTACACAGTTCATTTCAGTGTACGACTGTAATGCACGCAAATCCTCACTAACATCTGTAATCTTGCCTCAACCGATGGAGTGGTCGATGACTTTAAAAAAACTTGCGGATATTTTAATTAATCAACGGAGTTCTCACCGATTAAGGAAAGATTATAGATCAGAGTTATTTCGTGCATTACAGTCATACACAGAACTGAACTGTGTTGTCTTTTCTCAACCGGTGGAATCATCGGTGAATAGAACAATAGCATTGATTATACGCAAAACGGCAGCTCTGAGTCGAATACACTGAACTGAGCTGTGTAATCTTTTTTCAACCGGTGAAATCATCGGTGGACTGAAAAATGCCATTAATTATGAGCCAAGTGGCTGCTCTGAGTTGGACGAGCGCCGAAAATTTTCTCGCGGCAGAATCAGATTAATTTATTCACGGGCGGTAGGATTTATGGCTTTCAAGAAAAATCCGAAACGAACGCGAGTCAAGACTAAAGAGTGTGTGTTTGTGTATTTATCTCATTAGTAAATAAAAATGAATAGATATTCAAAAGTAACCAAACTGCAAGATTGAAATCGAGTTGCCAGTTGCCCGTCATGACGCGGCGTCGCCAGGTTTTGGAGGAATATATTCTTCCAAAATTTAAGATATTCTAAAGGATTCTTCTCCCATGTGAATACTGACCTCATATTTTCGGAACCGCAACGATTGTTCAACACAAAGCTTCATCAAAATTGGTACTTAATTTTGGAAAGATTTAAGACTTCTATAGTTATGACATTGGACTTCTATGCTGTTGGAGGAAGGGGTGGGGGGTGGGATGGGGGGGGGGGGGGGGGGGGGTGGCACCATGTAAGATCTATGGAAAGGTACCATGGAGGGTTTGAGGGATCCCCTATTTACACGACCCATCCCTGCGGAAAATTAAGAAGAATTAACTTTAATACCCCAAAACTATTAACCCAAAACCGATTGAACGTGTTCACGCATAACGTTCAACGCATTCAAGTTTGAATTATTGCTTTTGGAGCTCTTTAGGAAGCTTATTTTGGGAGCTGATCTGGCTTAGAGCTCTGGTTTCAATGATTCAATTAAAATTTTAAGAAGCTTCCAAAATAAGTTAATTCCTTGCAATGGAAAATTAATATTTCAATTAACACCCGACATCAGTTCAGGGTTTTTTTTATTTTTTTGGGGGCTCATCATTATTATTTTAGACACTCTACAGCCCTGTATATCCTATATTTAGGCCCTAAATTCCAACAAAACTCGGTAATGACCACCAAATTTGAGTTCGAAACTTTTTTCTTCTAAAAAAAAAAAAAGGTCATCACTTTTTCACTTTTAGCCGACCCTCCCCCCCCCCCCCCCCCCCCCAAATGACGCTACTGCATCAGTTGCGGAAAGCTCAACAAACTAATTTCGAAGCATTTTTTGTAGCTCTCGGTCGCGAGAGACGCCAATTAATATTTTAACGGTAGCTCTGGATATGACTTTTCTCCTCATCACTTATTTTTTTAAAGGAGGTTTTTTTAACCTAGAATCGTTTGCAGTGTTCTTTTACCCGACATGACAACAATAGTCGTAATTTGCTGTATGGCATCAGTGATGCTGGTACTTTTTGCTATTTTGCTTGAAAATCGGAATATCGATTAAAATTGTGATTCATCGATGGAAATGACGCTTTTTCGATTATTCTGAGCAGAAGTTTTGGCTTTTGTAGCTATTTAATAGCAGATTTTCGTATTTTCTCGCTGTCACCAAAAATCGTTTGGTATCGCTTTTGAGCACCATGATCTGGAGCTTGGATTTTCAAGCAAAATAGCGAAAAACATCGGAATTGACAAATTACCGGTTTTGGGTGCCATTATGATGGTTCTTTGTAACGATAGGAGCAGAGAACGCCTGAAATGAATTTTTGGATGTTAAAATGACCAATTTTGCAAATTTTCTATGGTATTTCTTTTTTTTCTATCGGGAGAGACATAAAATTATATTTCAACTAGTGGCCGGTGGCCGCTTCGCGGCCAAGCGTTCCGTTTCGCGTCTTGCGCGTGATTTTTGTTTTTTCGAGCTAAGACTTTGACTCGATATCATCCACTCCCTCACTCCGTTTGCTAATCACCCATCTAATCTTGCTCCGAAGAACGAAATGTAAAAACTATAAATTGCATAACCCCCGCCCAAACCCCTTTACATGAAATTTAAACATTTTTTAGGGGTAGTCGTTCTCAAGAGGGCCCGATCCAAAACCGCCAATTTTTTTTGGCGCTCATGGAGACGCCGAAACCCCCAGAATCGGCGCATTTGGATGCACCGTATTAGCGCATGTGGATTAAACGATTTATAACTGTACAGAGAAAAGAAGGGAAGGAGAGAAAGAGATAGCGATAGTGAGAAACCTGCATTCACAATAAAATGAGAAGTCCGGGTTAAGCAAACAAACGCATGACCGAGATCGCACACCTACGATAGAGCCATTATTTTTGTTACGGACGTTACATTTTTACTCTTCTAATTGGTATATAACACAATCTGTGTAAAATTATGGTGAACTGTTTAGGGGAAGTTATAAAACTAGATGGTTACTACTTCTCTGTCAATTTTCGTAGCAAAATATTGGTTCATTTTTCAGTTACGTTAAAAAATGAAGTGTTACGGACGTTACAAAAAAGACACCCAGTTTCCATGGACCTAATTTCGGTTGCTCTTTTTAAAAGCAATTCTAGTTTTTTTCGAATTCTATTTGAACTGAGTCATTCTTCATACCATCTATTTTTAAGAATCATTTTTGTCTAAAAAAATTTTCCTATGATTTTTTTGAGTTATTGCTCTTTTTTGGTGTTACGGACGTTACACGGCATCTGTTACGGACGTTACTAGGTAACAATGATTGAACAATAGATATGTTTTAACCCATTTTATCTTTACTCAGAGCTGCTTATTCCTATTAAATGACCAGGATTTTGTTTTATCTTCAATAGATATGTAAAAATATGCCAAAAACTTTTTTTTTTTTTTCAATTTAAGTCTAAATCTGAAATTAGTTTATTAAAATGAAAAAATTTACCGCCCTCCATCTTATACTCAGATTTTCATCTAAATTACAAAAATAAATTATGTAGTGACAAGAAAGGTTGAAAATAACCAAAATGCAGCATAAGAAAGAAAAAATAAACTTTATTAGGAACAATAAACTAAATTATTTTGAACAAAATCAAAAACTTAAAATTACGAGGGTGGATTTTAAAGTAAGTTTACCTATTTTTTTTTTCAGAAACTATTAATGTTAGAAAAAAAACAAACCCAGCGTTGGAACGTACGTACTCTCAGCTTTTTAATGAGCTCCAGTTTTTCAAATTTGGTTTACGAGTTGCGGAGATATCGTGGATTTTCCACACCCATCTCTCCTTCAAACGTGCCCACCTTTTTAGCCTCACAGAAAACATAAGTTTTAGACTTTGAAAAAGTAAAATAGAGCTATTATTTTATTGAAACAAGTCATAACATTGTTGTGAGGCATCTCACCTCATTTTTTGACACAGTTACCCGCTAGATTCTTGAATTTTTCATAAAAAAAAAAAAAAAAAAAAAAAAAAAAAAAAAAAAATCGTAAAATTCTTTCCACATACTCCTGAACCAGGTGTTGACGCAAGCTGTTAATCCAGCTTCAATTCATGATGGTTGCTCTTTCCTTACTGACCGAAAGTTTGAAGATCGAAACAGATTGGATCATTTTCTCAGTAGTAGAGTAGTCTATTCAGTAAACAACATGCACTCAGATATTATTGAGATGTCTGATCCGGAGATAAGCGCATCGCCTGCCGAAACTCGCAGTCTTCTGTAGCGCGTGAAAAGGTGGGCACATTTGAGGGAAAGACGGATGGGGAAAATCCACGATATCTCTGCAACGCATTGGCAAAAATTTGAAAAACTAAAGCTCGTTAGAAAGCTGAAAGTACGTACGTTTCAACATTGGTTTTGTTTTTTTTTTCTAGCATTGATATTTTCTGAGAAGAAAAATAGGTCAACTTACTTTAAAATCCACCCTCGTAAAGTAACGGCCCAATAAACCCTGTATAAAAATAAACATAAAATAATAACACAATTTGAGAATCTTGAAGTGTTAATTGAATTTTTACTTAAATTACACTTCTGAGGAGCATCCCAGGTGGTAAAATTTCTCTTCCAGAAGTACCTACCAGTCATAATAATCTGAAATCAAAATAATACCTGTCAAACTAAATGTTTTGTTTGAGATGCAAGTAAAAATGCAAAATTATTGACAAAAAATGTGATAATAAATGTAATAAACCTAACCTAACCTAACCTTTGCTTCTTGAAGGCGCACAGTTGCATTTCAGTTATGGAATAATAAGTAAAACAATGGTTATAACGTCCGTAACTGATAAAATTAGGTACAAGGTAATGAATGTAACGTCCGTAACGTTACGGACGTTACAAAATGTAATGTGTAATAAAATGGTCCCTAAGATATCTGTGAAAAAAGTGATCCACCTGGCATGACATAAACATCATGAATGTTTCTTTCACCAAAAATTAATTTAATATACCTACTCAAAAGGAAAATACACTGATTTTTGTTACTTTCCTGTTACGGACGTTACATTTAGAAGCAAGTTGGAATAATTATTAAAATATAGTTTAAAACTTACCTATTTTCTTAGCTGTTAAAGGAAGATGTTATTAATGATCTAACCTCACTCCTACAATGTGTTTGAAGTTTGGATGATGCAATAATTAGTACAAAACAGTAATGTCAACTTGACTCTAAAATCACTAGAGCAAACACTGCACCAAAAAAAAGCTGAAAAACTAGTGAAAAAAAAATAAAAATTGAGTGAAACAACTTAGTTTCATAAAATTGAAGATATAACTCAATGGAGAGAATAATTTTTTTTTCAGTTAGAATATACTTTTTTTTTTTTGAAAATGTCCCCTTTTAAAATAATGGCTCGATAACCTTTCGTTGAACTGACATGACAATAAGACATTGCGTTTCAGTGAATATCAAAAATCTATATATGATTGGAAGAGAAACTTTGCGCGGGAAAACTATGCCTTTTTCAAACAGCCCTTTATTAACGACAGTAATTTTTTGAAATAGGTTGGCTCGAAAATTCAGGCAAACTTCGTCTAAGATTTTAGGGTCATTCTTTTAGCGCTTTTTGACTACTGATTTTGCAGCAAATTGCCGTTTTTGGGCTACTTTTTCAAAAATTCCTTCGTGCATGTTTTAGCGCTTTTGGCTTATCTTTTTTGGGGATTGGCGCCTTTGAAAGGTCGCCTCCCCCCCCCCCCAATGATGAAATTCCTATTTTTTTTTAGTTTTTTTAGACACTTCACGAAGCTCAAGTTTGTATAACCAGTGAACAGTTACTGGCTGCCGATTTTAGCATACGACGCAACGGGTCCATTGGACCCAGTTCCAGCATCTAAGGGCATCTCAAGTTCACCGTAGAGTTTTAGTGTGAAGTCAACAGTTAGCCAAAAATTGCATCAATAATGCACTCATCGGTTGCAATCGGTTGTGACAAAACTCGCATAGCGTTCCAAACTATCTTACCCAGCCACTCTCCCGTGACCTCCAAACCCCATGTGTATACCCATCTCTTTTTAGTGTCCTGATTTGTATACACAGGGTCTCGTATTACGGCATGTTAATAGCAAAATCGCATTAAAATTGAGGAACTCATTTCTGCCAAAAAATATTTCACAAAAGATGTCTCTACATACGTTTTTTTAAAATTAGAGTATAGCAGTACAACATGGGGGTTACGTGAGAGCAAGAAAGACAGTCTATGTTTGGAACGCTCATCACCAAGTCATCACTAAAAGAACCATCTATTTTGAAATAAACGTCGCACTGGCCCACTAATATTACTGCACAGATTAAAAAATAACAGGTATACAATCAAATGAACCATAAAAACTACATACTCAAGGCTCAAGAGATCTATCGAAACTTTGTCTTCTTTTTTTTTTTTATTTAAATCGGGAAAAAACAGACCTTAAAAACATCATAACCTCGCCAAAACGCGAACTGAAACGTAAACAACTCGAATCGCCAACTTAAAAATGAAAAAATCTGTAACCATATTTTTGGTTCGTTAGTAAGTAGTATTCTTGGATGAATCACTTATACATTTAAAGTAAACGATGCATTTTCAACACAGAACCAATTATTTACTTAACTCAGTATTCAGTAATATTTGACAGTATATTATAAATGAAAAAAGTATAACCACCGTCTCAACTTATGAATAATAACCCTAACCATTCAGTTTCTTTATAAATTTTCGAAACCTAACTCCAATTTGCTGGGTTATATTCGAGATATTGAATCAATGCACCGATCTCATCAAGTCATCGTTGATTGTACTATTCTGTATATATCTATGCATATGAAACATATGATAAGTATCGAAGCTCTATACATCGCGAAGCGATATAGCAACCTCGTCAAGCCATCATCAATCGAAGACTGTACAGTGTACAGTGCTGCCGTATTTAACATAAAATATTTATACAAATTTTTCATTAAGTTTGAAGTGCCTGGTATATTTTTCAACACAGCTAGCAGCACAGTGACTCTCTCATTGTGTATATCTACGTTAAAAAATGGATAAAAAGTCGAAGCTATACATCGATATCATGAAGTCGCTATTAAAATGCGTCTACCCGGACGGTTCCTTCCGCGAGTAAAACATATGATGAAGATCGCCATGGTAACGTCAAATCGTGCGATCGAATTAAAAAAAAAAAATTGTCAGAGCATCACGTTTCTCGCTCACACGCGTACAAAATCGTATGCTCTTCCGCACGTATGCATTTAAAAAAAGACGACAAAATCTCGCTTCTCTCTCCCACCCTTACAAAACGAACTGATTCGCATCCTTTTCGCACTCGCACAACTTTTTGAGAGAAAAGTTTTTAGCATTTTAAAAAGGGACGCGGGGCCCGCACGGAAAAACTTATAATTTTCCCGAAGCATTGGAGCCGAGCCCGACCGATCGGTACCAGGCCCCTCCCGAACGGTGCAACGGTTCTCCCGGAACTTAGCTTCATTCTTACAAATATAATATAGGATCGTTCACGCTCCGAATCCACGACCTTGCCTACGAGCTTACTACTTCTTATCACTTTTGTCTACAATGGGACCCGGACCCCTTATCCTGGAGTCGCTTGCCATATTCCTTCACACAGTGGCGTCGCGTGCAGTTTGACAACAATGTATCATATCCATTTAAACTCATGTAAAAGATCGAATTCAGGAGGTGCACAGTGCACAAGGAAAATTCGATAAATTTAACGAGTTTAAATGGAGCTGTTGCATTGTTGCCAGATGGCACGCGACGCCACTGCCTTCACCCAACTTGGCACCATCGGGTGCCGTTGGTCCGTTGTAACCAGGGGGAGGGGGGAGGGGGGACTGAGAGAGGGGGGTCATGAGGGGGTGCTCGAAGAGCTTGTTGTATGAGTTATAGGGTAATTAAGGGCTAGCAGGTACGAACATTATGAGCGAAGAGGCAATTAATTAATTGAGATACGAAGTTGTCTCTCATTGTCAGAGTGGTGGCGAATAAATCACACCTACGGCTATGAATACGCTATAGAGGCCCACCGACGCGACGCGGGCGCGGGCCGGTGTAGTGCGGCGTGGCATTACCCAGCGCCGTGTCGATAGATTTCCAGCTCAACACATTGTACCGCCAACGCTTGTTCACGCACACACATTTATAAACACTCAAACACACACACTCACACGGAGGCAGCGCCGTTGACACGCCAGTTGGACGAGCACACGATCACACGATCGTAGGAGCAGAGGATGGACGGGAAGACGGGCTGAGAGAGAAAAGCGTTTTGCGTTTCAATTATTAATTAAACGTCGCTCTAATTAAAGTAATTAAATAAAGACCGTCGTTTTTATCCACCGCTGGCTCACTCACCAGTGGCGGCTCGCGCAATGAGCATCTTGCAAACTTTTACTACATGGGACTAAAGAGTTTATTCATATGCATAAAAACCTGTAAAAATGACGATGAGTACACTATAAAATCACGAAATTCACTCTCAGAATCGGGCGTAGTGGCGGAAATACGCAGGCAGTGGCGTACCGGAGGCCCCCGCTGCCCCCAACCTAAGGGGCCTCGCTGGGGCCTTCAATTAGGGCCCGATGATTACATCTAACCCGTGTATTAGACGAAACATAACATTTGAAAGAATAAAGGTAAAGATGGAGGAGAAAATAAATCAGTGTAATCTGAATGTGAAAAGAGCTGGTTTGTTCCTCCGTTAGATGTGGTGAATCGGCCTTGTATTTTCCGTGGTATTAAAGTCATATTGAAAATCTTTCAGAAAAAGAAAGCCAGCTCTTTTCTTCTTGGAAGAAAAACGGAATTTTAAAGCTAAAACTGCGTGAAAAAACGTCTCGAGAGCACTCAATTTTCAAAAATGTCAGGGGAGGACCCCTGCGCCCCCTCCAGATGGGGGGGGGGTTGGTGGTAGTGGTGGTTCATAGACACCCCATTCACTTTGTATAAATCTGTAGGGCCCCCGACTGAAGGTTCGCGAAGGGCCCCCTATGGTTCCGGTACGCCAATGGACGCAGGTATCGATCATGAGAGGTTCATATCGAATTTGAGACATACCTATCTCTGTGTTTGGTTAGTATTTCCGTAGAAAGTGACAAACTAGACAGGAATCTCTCCATGATACCAGCGTTGAGCCGCCATTACGATTTTTCCATTCTAGCAGTTTTGTGAGTTTATTATGGAATATCAGACTTTTTTATTGTGATTGATTTCCGTCATTTTCACTGATCTCTACATCAAATTGGATTATTTATTTGCTCATAGCAAAAGTTTGCAAGAGCCCCATTTGGCGTTAATGTTTTCCCTCCATTTAAGTTTACGTACAGCAATCGAACTGTGGAGAAGCATTGCTTCAATGTAGAATCGATTGTGTTCTGCATAGAATCAAATGGAGGATAAACTTTATTTCCAAATTGGACGAGCCGCCACTGTTACTCACAGCCGTGAACATTTTTTTTTTACAATCTAGGCAAGTCTGCCGTATCGCGTATATCTGAAGATAATTCCACAGTCGATTAGCTCAAACCCTGGACACCACGTCACGTCATCGTGCTCAAAAGTCAACATTCAACATTCATTTTGGATAAAATTGACGAATTTACGCTAAAAATACATATTTGAGGAACGTCAGCACGTGTGAGCGTAAGTCAGGGAGATACCTATAAAAAGTTTTTGGCTCAAATATTCAAAAATAAAGCCGGACATTATGAAAAACGACAATGAGTCTGTTGCAAACTTTTGCTACAACGATTAAGAGTGAATAATCTAATGTAAAATCACCTGAAAAATCCGTTGGTCGCATCAGAAAGCCAGAAAATGCAATAATAAACTCACAAGAGGCTTTTAATGAAATCCAGGATGGCGGAGAAATATCGAGCAATCTGTATGCATGCACCGTGAACATCCAAGGATGGCCAACTTTGACAGGCTCACTGGAGGTAGAGGTTATGTGTTTGTTTACGTTGTGATTGGTTGTAATCAATATTGTGAGGTTGGCTATCCTTGGAAGTTCGTGGTGCATGGATACAAATTGTTCGATATTCATCCGCCATCTTGGATTTCATTAAACGCCTCTTGTAAGTTTATTATTGCATTTTATGACTTTCTGATGCCACCAATGGACTTTTCAGACGATTTTACATTAGATTAAACACTCTTAATTGTAGTAGCAAAAGTTTGCAACAGACCCATTCACATATAATCCTCAATGAGTGCGAGTGAAGCAGATCGACATATTAACACGCGTACTCACTTAAAACTTATGGCGAAATTAATTTAATAAACTGCGGGTTTAATTCTCAACCAGTTTTGCTAATTTTGGGCTTAAAAAACAAAAAAACCAAAAAAAAAATTACACCGGTGTTGACGTTCTTGGATTTGGCGTTTTCCCCCGTTTTCAATGTAAAATGCCTTGAACACGAATTTCCCCAAAAGCGAATAAATGAGCAAATTGTAAAATGTTATCGATTCCGCGCGAAAGAGTTCAACAAACAAATATACAAGAATAAAAACACAGTCCTCTCATCCAATCGTTAGTTTCTTCCTCAAAGCTTTATCTTTATCGTAGCTGCTTTGTCCTCACATTTGCCTCTGCACATAATGCTGCTCAAAACTGGTCCGAGAGAGATAGGGCGATTCCGGGTTTCTTCATTTCTCACCGCCACTAGCGGATCCAAAAAATTGTCCTTCTCTCTCTTTCTCTCTCTTCTCCCATTAGAATGCATGTGTTAGAGAAGGATAGAAGAGGGGGCGAAAATCGCGTGACTGCCCCTAATCCGTCCTTTTCCATCATACGCGTTCTAATGGGAGAAAAGAGAGAAGGATAGATTCCTGGATCCGCCAGTGCTCACCGCGGTTACCCTCTTGCATTTCAGAGTCATTCATACACCATTTACCACACAGAAAAATGCACGCTCACTCAAAACTGAGGCTTTAGCTGCAACAACAACCCATCTCTCATTTCAATTACATTGCAGAAGGGTCGTTGTTGTATCTAGCACCTCAATTATGAACTATTAGAGGGGTAGCTACAGATGACAAGGCGACGAAGCATTACGAGGATGTAATCCGCTTCCAAATAAAGTGTATTTTAATAATGAGCTGAATAAAGGGGGGTCCAGGAACCATCTCTCTTCTTTTCTCTCTCACTCTCACTCTCTCTCTCTCTCTCTCTCTCTCTCTCTCTCCTCTCTCTCTCTCTTCTCTCTCTCTCTCTCTCTCTCTCTCTCTCTCTCTCCTCTCTCTCCTCCTTTTGAACACGAGTTTTGGAAAATAATAGCTAGAGGGGCGACATCCACGGGATAACCCTTTTTCGTCATAGTTTATGATTGTTACGGTGAATCACTTTTTGTGTCCTTCTTCCCGAATATATGGGGCTGTTGCAGACTTTTGCTGTAATCGATTTAATAGTAAAAATATGATCTAGTGTAAAAACCTCCAAACTTAACGATGATACCATTAAAAATGACCGAAATCCACTTCTTAGCTAGATTCCTATCTTAATTTTGTCACTCTCGTCATACTGACAAGGATGATTGACAGAGTAATTAGTCATCAGAGTAGTGATCCACATCCACGGTACCGTGGAAACTAGTGACACCGGTGTCAAATGAAAGCCGTCTTTTATTAGTCACCTCTTGATGGAGTTACAGTATTGTTACATGGGAATCTCCCATTGTTGCTACCCTCAGCCACCATTACGCTCGTGCAAATAAAAGGGTTTCTTAAGTTTAGGAGTGGATTTTGGAAGTTTTTAGTGCTGTCATCGTTAGTTCTGGAGGTTTTTACACCAGAATCGACTATTAAACCGCTTAAAACCCTTTGCGGGGCAGTGGTTAGACAGGGTAACCACCTTTTAATTTTTTTTTCCTGGCCATGCGTACAGAGCGCAGCACCGTTCAGCCATGCAGGCATGTTGGTATGATAGTCGAGAATAGGGAAAAAAATATTTTGTGGTGGCACCACTGATATTTGTTTATTTACAAAGGTTACGTTTTTCCGGGATTGACTAGAAACGGGCGTGCGTCAATATCTCCGCCAAAATCTTTTTATTTCTAAAATTTGTATCAATATATCGATGTTATTAATGTTTCGTCATTTATAGGAGTCTAGTAGGCAATATTCAGCTGTTGTAAGCAGCTTTTTCCAACATTTTGTCATAAATACATAGCTTGGAAAATGGTGGTTATACTGGGTAACCACTGCCCCGGATGGGGCAAAGCACATTCTAGGTTGACATTTTGATGTGCCTACAGCTGTTTTTCTATTTTCAATCACTTTTTAGGATTCAAACGAATCATTTTCAGCTCAATGGTTTAGAAATAGTTTCTTCAACTTCACCAATAAGAAAAAAACCTAATTTTATCATCGTTTAGCGGAAAAAATGAGTCGTTCATCGCTGTTTCTTTTCTCATGTATTACCCTCGAAATTACCTTATGAACACATTTACTTATTGCTTTTATTTATATTGCACTAACTAAATTAACTTCCAATTACCTTTCAGATTACCTTTTCTCTTCTTATAAATTGCCTTCCACATTGCCTTGCAAATCAAACCCTTTCTTTTCTCACAAATTCTCAATCTTCAAACTTTTTTTTTTCCTTTTTCTAAATAATTATTGTTTATATTTGGTCATTATTCAAAGTGTACAAGACTGGAACAAAATGTTAGCATGAGAAACGTGAACTAGTATTACCACTGCACATTTCTCAATCTAAAATGTTGGACAAAAATAAACGAAACACTTTATTCTGTGTATCGCACAGTGAATTTACTAATTGTCGAGATCAAACTTCATCGTTTTAGACAAAAAATTGTGGAACAAATAGATGTAAAGAATATAAAAGTAATTTTTTTCAACAATATTCATTTTTTCTACTACATTTGCCTCCTCTGATTCTTTGATTCTAATTTTTTTTTTTTCTGAAAAAAAAAAAATTATTTTTCATAAGTAAAACTAGTTTTGCCCCCTCAAGGGCAGTGGTTACACTGGGTAACCACCTCATATCTCTGCATGTAATGCATGGAAAATTTTGATAAAATTTTTTTTGAGTTATTTAGACCTTAAGGACCACAATATCAAGTTTTTTTGACCACTACCCTTAATGCGCCCCTCAAAGGGTTAAAGCAAAAGTGTACTACAACCCCATTCTGAAAAGTAAAACGCCTTGCAAGTACCTACTTTGCCGAGTGCCGTCATCAGCCATCTTTCCTGACTACTATGCATGCATG
>VMOF01000379.1:58045881-58075543 GCA_011764245.1 Trialeurodes vaporariorum
AGGAGAGTCGATCCGAGTCCAGGCTTCTTCTTCTCCGCGCGGGGATTCGAAGTGGTGGGGGGTTGTGGGGGGTTGTGAAGGGTTGTGGGGGGGGAGGTAGGAGGGCTAAAAAGAAAAAAAAAACCCGCTTCGAACCCTAATTGTCATTTATAATAAGGCTGATTATGTGTGAGGTCGCTTCGACTGAAAACTGGAATCCCGCGCTTGATCCCCCCCCCCCCACTCCTCTAAAACCCCCTTTCACCCCACTGTCAAACCCCACCTTTCCCCCCTTCCGTGTTGCCTTTCGATCCCTCCCCTATACACTTCCATAGATGATATCTTACATCAATTCCGATAGACAACAGATCCATCAATGTCGGACTAATTAGCTGTATATGCATACGCCGTTTATGTATGTGTGTACATAACATACTGATATGTATGCGCGCGCACACGAGGGATGGTTGGTTGGGGGGTGGGGTGGGGGGGGGGCTGCAGAGATTTATACACACACAGTGTCCGTCCTCTATGTACCTTTATACCTGTGCGTTCATTTTATGTACTCATATATATTTACTTTGTGTGTTGCCTCCTAACAGGCTACTGGTATTAAAATTCAAGCCCTTTGCCATGTTACCCCCCCCCCCCCCCTATATACTCGCTCGCGGTCACCGTGCAGGATGCTGCGAAAAGCTGGATCCCATAATTTTTTTTCTACCCCCCCCCCCCTTTCCCCCGAAACGTGGCGCGATGTGGATTGTGAATGGAGGTATACAATACCAGGTAGCTCCAGAGTCCAGAGTCTGCCCATTTACATGATCGTGTAAAACGAGTAGGTATCCCCATTCGTAAGAACGCTCACCGTATTATTCAAAAAAAATAAAAAAAAATAAAAATAAGGAAACAAATATAATTAGGCTCTTTTTTGTGTCTAAGTGATAGCGTCGCATTCAAAGCGGTGAGGCAGCATGACGTTTTGACCCGATCAATAAAAATGTTATTGGTTTATTTATAACTCACTCGGATGAATAGATCGGGGGGGATGCCCGGGGGAGGGGGGGGGGGTTGGTTTTCGTAATCTGGTGGCCAATTTAATTTTTTCCTTCGTTTTGCCGCTTAGTTGTCGAGGCTTGCTTTCTTTGGCAGGTGCTCGTTAGCTGTGTTGCCATTTTTCGAATAAATATTCCGATTTTCCCCCATTTGACTTAATGTTAAAAGTTGGTAATGTATTTGATGATCAGGCAACATAGCTCGTTAAATAAGAAATAAAAGAAAGAATCGAGCGAAATTGGGAAGATTTCTGCGCAGACCTCACCGGATTTATCTCCAGGGCTTCTGGAAAAGACTCAGGACCACCCGATATATGTTGAGTGTTTTAACGACGAGGATGAGAGGTCGCGATTAATTTAGCTGCGGATTTCCTTTATTGACAAATATCGTTCACGGAAAAGAGCAACGGTTTTTAGTGGAACGGGGGTATCAATCGATACATCGATTGAAGCATCAAGTCACCCTTTTCAATAAAAATGCCAGTTCGGTTGTAATGGAGTTCTTGCAAGGTTTCGCTGCACGGAAATAGACTATAGTAATAGGATGGCGTCCGCCATACCCAATTTATTACTATATTAGGAGTTGACATCTGGCAACACTGCCGATTAGTGTTGTGTTTAGACGATCGCGAGTCGCCGTAAACATCGCGAGCTGTGTTGATATGAATTCGCGGTTTCACGGTATCTAGAGTAGACTCAATACGTCAAAAGCTGTCATTGACCTCATGATTTCCGACTTTGTGGGTGATTCTCGAATCGTCTCCAAGGCCGATTGATTGTTATCAATGGTTACTATGACGTATGGATCCTCCTCTGGATTCTGAGAACTATATAAGATACACTGACAGTAGCTTCTGGGTCGCACTCCTCACAGAGACGTCCGGTGAAATTTGGATCTTGGTGATCTCTCATCTATTTTGAGTTTGGATTTTGGATCTTGGTGATCTCCCATTAGTTGGCTGTAGCTAGGTGTTCAGCGTGTGTGTTTTTGAGGTTAGGTTTTGAGGTTACTGACAGGGCGTCTTAGGCAATGAGCTATAACTCTAGAGTGGCAGCAGGCTGATCCACCTTGTGCCACACAGGGTAGAAGGAATCCCGGGAAAAAGCGGAATTTGGACGGCAGATTCCAAGGTTTGAGGCTAAATTTTGTAGGTCGTCCGGAATTTGGCGGGACTTTGGACGGCAGATTCCAAGATTTGAGGTTAATTTTTGCAGGTCGTTTCCGGCGATGCCCGAGTTTGTTTACGAAACCACCGGAAACAACCTACAAAATTTAACCTCAAAATCGATTTTTACGGCAAGATGGCGGCGCCCTAGGTGACAACAATGAACCAGCGGAACGTTCCTTGATGTGCCACTCTAAAGTTATAGCTCATTGGTCTTAGGGACATCGCTGTCAGCCGTTGGTGCGACAAAGTTGTGATTTTAGATTTAGTTTGTGAGAATATACCATTTTCGTTTCGTATCTCTTGCGTCTAAGTCTCTTCAGCCACGAGCTAAAAGACCCCTATCCATTCTGATGTATTTGCGTAATCTTAGGCAATTCGGAATCTTCTTGCGATTTACTTAGGCGAAGAGCAAACCGTTTATATGTGATCCACCTAGCTTTTGCGATAGAGAGAATTTATGGGACGCTATGTTGAGGCAGCACGGAGCATGGGCGGATACAGGGAACTGTCTCTCTCTCTCTCCCTCCATTTGAACTTATGTGTTAGAAAAGGACAGCAGATGGGGCCATCACGTGACTTTGGCCCCCTCTTCTGTCCTTTTCTAATGCACGTTTTCAAATGGGAGGAGAGAGAGAAATACCATTCCCTGTATCCGCCCATGGCATGGAGGCAGCCATGATCGAAATCTTTTATGGCCGTTTTTCACGCAGGCTCGTTTTGTTTGCTTCACTTTTTATAACCTTTAAATATGCTTTAAAAAATTGACAAATACATTTGAAATTGGTTGTAGACGGAAGTGCAAGTGTTTAAGAGTGGCTTTCTGGATACAGAAACCGAAATAACTGTTTCTTCTTGGAAGGATTTGCACGATAAAGTAACTGATGCATAACAGAAATATGCAACATTTTCTCCCCTGGATAGTTTAGCCCTTCACTGCATGAAGTTCCACCGGTGGAACAAATTCTTCAAACGCTCATATAAAATACAGGTTTTGAGATATGCCTTTGGCGCATGGTGGGTCAACGCGGGAGAAGGTATATTTTGAGCTCACAAAAAAAAAAAAAAAAAAAAATTGGCTGAAAGAAAACATCATGCAGTGAAGGGTTCGTGATCGAAATCATGTCAGGGGGGAAATTTGCCCCCGTATCCAAACTGACCACATTTTGATTATTTTTATAAAGTTTCCGGCATTGGCTTTTTGAAAAATCCAATTAAAGTAAAAAAAAAAAAAAAAAAAAAAAAATGAAAATTTAAAAAAAAAATAAAAAAATTCCCGCCATTTCTTATGGTGTTATATCACTTGTAAAAAAACGAGTAAAAAATAGAAAAAAGAGAATTTTGACCGAAAAACCGTCAAATTATTTTTTTCACTATTTTTCCCATGTATTTGACCACCTAATACATTGAAAAATCCACATTTGCTTGAAAAAAAAAAAAAATCATGCAGTGAAGGGTTAATTAGAACTCTATGTCCAGATAGCCAGTCTTGAACACTTGCACTTTCGCTTAAAATCACTTTCCACTGGATTAGTTACACTTTTTGATCTAAGGTTAAAAAATGTGAGGCAAAGAAACCAGAATCAGATCGCCCATGCTGCCTCCTTTTGAGATAGGACTTATAACATGTACCCCCTATCGCTATAGCTAGTTGATATGATCAGAAAAAATGCAGATGAAGCGTAATGGTGACTTACAGAATAATTTAATCAATATTTAGTTTAACTGATTCGAAAGATAATAAGCTAACAAGCATATTGATATCCAGAGATTAAGTTTTCCTTAACTGCGGGCCGATCATTTACTTCATCGTTAAAGCGATCGTTAAGATTGTATACGAGTGATTCTATTAATCGGAAATTGCAAAACTGCTTGGCCGTTGCTGTGGTAACCATCGTTAAAGTGCCTGCTATTTAAAGGTTACTCATGAGTAGCCTTTATAAGTATAACGAGACTTTTAACGATGGTTACCATAGCAACGGCCAAGTTTTACAATTTTCGACCAATAGCATCACTAGTATACAATCTTAACGATCGCTTTAAGGATAAAGTAAATGATCGGCCCGCACGTCCTCTTTTCATGAACTATTAAAGCGATTAAATAAAGGCGTTCAAATACACTTCATCTAAAATTCCGGAGGTGAAGAACACGGAAAAAAAACTTCGGTGAAATTAACCATACGATAGCTGATTTTGGCACCTGCTAGATGTTATGGCAATGTTAACCAAAAGTATACTATGTTTTGACTAGGTACTAGGTGATGTTACCTGATTGCATGTCGAATTTACTCAAAGTATCGGTAAATGTACCATACTTCTGGTCAAGTTTACCATAAAATCTAGCAGGTGCCAAAATCAGCTATCGTATGGTTAATTTCACTAATCTTTTTTTTCCGTGAACAAACAAAAATAAACCTAATCTGATGGAATGACCATTTTTGTCAGCTCATTAGCTTTCAAATAAGTTAAAGCAAATCACGAAACAATTATTCTGTAAGCCACTATTACGCTTGGTTACGCTTACGATTTAGCTTGGCAAATGGAGTCAATCGCCCTCAAGGGTTTCCATATCTTTTGAAACTGAGGCTCTTTCGCGCATTGCAACTCACGACTCATTATATGGGCAGAAAGGCACAATGTCTCCAAAAAACCCCTTGCTGTGGCGCACCCAGGATTTTTTTGGAGGGGGGGGGGGGGGGGTAAAATAGTTCTAAGCTGCTTCTTGATCAATTTTTTTACACGGAAAAAAAAGATTAGTGAAAATAACCATACGGAAACCTGATTTTGACACCTGCTAGATTTTATGGTAAACCTGACCAGAAGTATGGTACATTTACCGATACTTTGAGTAAATTCGACATGCAATCAGGTAACATCACCTGGTACCTAGTCAAAACATAGTATACTTCTGGTTAACATTACCATAACATCTAGCAGGTGCCAACATCAGGTATCCGTATGGTTATTTTCACCGTAGTTTTTTTTTCCAGTGTAGCATCACAAAATTCAGAGAGCGGCGTTCATTCATAGACCACCCCGGAAATTTACTCTCGGTGGAGGGGGGGGGCTTTAGCCCTATAGCCTCCCCCCACCCCATTTTGGTTGCGCCACTGGGTACCAAGATATCGAAAGAAACTCGATTGGTTTTCCTCAAGGAAGTCCGAAAACACGCAGATTTGCACGTGAGTTTGTTTGTTTGTTTGTTTGTTTGTTTGTTTGAAGCTTGGCAACTTACACGGATGTCACGGAAGACGGGCGTGGAAGTGTTTTGCATAGTACGTAACACCAACATGCAAAGAACTTTGGTGTCCGATTGACAGTTTGACCGATTCGACGGATAGCAGATATTGAAAGTTATCATTTTTTACAACGGCACGAGTGAATGCTTGGTTATAGGTAATTTATGACGAGATGCTAAGGAAGTATAAACGAAAAAGCGTGCACTACATCACGAGGGCGTGTTTCACCCTTTCTCCCTCTCTCTCTCTCTCTCTCTCTCTCTCTCTCTCTCTCTCTCTCCCTCTCTCTCCCTCTCTCTCTCTCCCTCTCTCTCTCTCTCTCTATCTCGCTTAAAATCAGTTTTGCTGTCGGGAGGTTCTAGTTTTCTACGGTTGGGTCAAATAATAGCATCTTGTGCATCGCTGCAATATCGCGATTATTGCGCTTATTGAGTTCTCCTCCTCCATAATAAGGGTCCATCATGCACTGGGTGTGCTCTTAAGGAGAAATCCCAATGTAATCACACTGTTGATTCCTACAGGAAGAGCGATCCTGATCCTGTGTGGCATCCTTCCTCCGGAACGTGCTTCAAAATTAAAGACTCACAGAACAAGCCGTATGCTCTTCAGAAAAAAAAATCCAGTTGCAGTATGAATGCTGATTTTGGAAAGAGAGCATAACTAATGTTTTGTTCTGTCGGGCTCTAACTCGAAAGTAGAGAATCCCAAAATAAGAGGTTTGCTCTTTGGAAGAAGTCCTATTCCGATTTGCATGTTGTTATGTGAGAAAGAGCACACTTAATGTTTTAACGACCTTTTTCCCCGGGCGACCGCAGCGGCGCACAGTGTGGACATACGTGTATTTTAGCTATTCAAAATGAAGATCGAAAAAATCCACTGTGCGCTTGCTTTTCGACTTCAAAGATGTCTAGATAAGACATATCAAACGTTTGTTTTGATTAAAACCGGACGACAAGGGCACCAGCCGAGTTCGAAGTTCAATTAACACAGGTAAGTATCTCTATTTTCACCCGTGACACTTGTTTTGATAGAATAGGCCTAATGTAAACAAAGCACATGTTAAATGAGTCATGGATTTTTTTTCGTGTTCTTCAAGGTAAGTAGAAGGAGGAAAAACCATGGAAGGTAAGTTTTTTAATCTTAGGATAATTTACATTCTATAATTAATCTAAATTTTAGTATATTTTTGACATATGACAAGTTTCAGCAGAGTTTTTTTCTGTTGTACCATTTTGTACCATCTACCGTTTTTGCTCTAAAAGAAAGGTAATTTCATCTACTTTTCAGCTATTTTTGTCTCCCACTGCGCAAATGTGCGCAAATGAAATAAACTTAGTTTTTCTCCTTGTTTTCAGAGAGAAATGGCACCGTGAAAATGGACCAAACAGCGAAAATTCATCAAGCGAGGAGGACAGAAGCCTTGTTGATGCCACCAATACCTCTGAACAGTGGCGGACGCGGGGGGGGGGGGTTAAAGGGGGCTATAGCCCCCCAGACCTCCGATTTTTAGGGGTGGAGGGGGAGAGGGGAACAATTTTCAGTCAAACGCTCATCAGTGCAAGCTCGTGCCAAAAAGAATCCTGCGTCCGCCACTGCCTCTGAATGTACTGACTCATCAGGCTCAGAAATTGACTAATTTTTTTCATAGTTCTTATAACTGAATTAAATGTTTTGTATTAATACCGATATATCTGATACTTCATTTGGTCAAATGTCCCGCTCAGCCTGTGATGACCCAAATCATAGGAACAATTTGCTTGATTAAATTATTGTAACTTTCTCTATTTTAACACTCTGATTTTGATAAATGTAATTTGATGAAGGAGGACAGTCACTGGTAAAATATAATAAAAAAATAAAAAATTAACAAATTTTGACTAAATAATTTTCCCGTAAAACCCTCTTGATGACTTTGCATTTTCAAGAATTATTCTTGAATTTATTTTCCAGCATTCCTCTCCCCACAATTTGACTCAAGTTACACTTAACATCAAAGAGAAATAGTATATTATAATATACTCATACTAATTTACGTTACGTCATAAACCCTCTTATGAGCTTTATAATTTTATTCCCTATGAGTTCCCGATTACATATATTTGTGGGGGGGGCGTCGAAGGCCCGAGCCCCCCTTGGATAGACTACCATGTTAGTAACAAATCTTCAAAGTTTTATTCTCCTATCTGTAATTTTTCCAAAATTATAGAATTTTGAATTTCTAAATGGGAAATTTCTATCCAAAATGAGACTTTAATCGACAATAACTTTGGAACAAAAAGAGATAGCGACCTCCGGTTTAAACGAAAATGCACTACTTTTTACACAGTTTTGATTGATGTGTCACAATATAGGGGTTTCCGATGATAATTTTTTAAAGGGGGGGAATTGGGGGGCCCCATTGCCCCCCTTCGAGGGGTCCGCAAAAATTTAAAAAATTACCTAAATATAGGCTACACTAATGGTGATAAATCCCCAAAGTTTCGTTTCCTCAGCTGCATTTTTTCAAAAGTTATATAATTTTGAATAGCTAGATCGACAAATGTCCACACTGTGCGGCGCGGCGCTCGATCGTTGTAAGATCGCGATCTAAGCGCCTGCGTTTTGGGATCTGCTCGGGGCCGCGAATCCGCGTGATCTCACTCGCTGGAACTGGATTGGATATGCACTGGCGGATCCAGGAATCTATCCTTCTCTCTCTCCTTATCCCATTAGAACGCGGTGAGTTGGAAAAGGACAGATCGGGAGGCAGGCACGTGATATTCGCCATCTCTTCTATCCTTTGCTAAAACATGCGTTCAAAAGGGAATAGAGAGTGATAGGGAGAGAGAGAGGGGCAATTTCTTGGATCCGCTAGTGCTGGATGGTCGAGTGGCCGGCCGGAGTCCGTGCGACCCTCCGATGTGTTGAGTTGTCGCGTTGAATTTATCGACATTTGGTGTAGGTATCCTTGTATTCCTGGTTCCTGGTATATCCAGTGCCAGACCACATCTAGATCTGGAGAGACCTGAGACGATGGAGCTTGGACACCCCCTACCTCCCCCCCACCTCCCCTCACCGCCCCCTCCTCGCGAGCAGAAGACTTGGTCGCTAAAGACGTTGTTCGTAATGCTCATTTCACACGGGACACGATCAACCACTGCTCGGGCGGCTCAAGTAATTTGGCAAGCATGATTTTTGCCATTTACACCTATTCAAAAGTATCGATTTCTTGGGGTTCGATTAACCTCCTGGTAATCGATTATTTTACGTAGGTTTTAATGGAACTCTTGTAAACTTTTGCTTCAGGGGGTTGAAGCGTTGATTCTTGCGTAAGAACCTGTAAAAATGACGATGAGTACAGTAGGTTAGGTTAGATTAGGAGGTTAGGGGGTCAGTAGGTCCCTAATGTGATGGCGTATGCCATACCCGCTATAGCTATATATTATGGTATACATCTGGCAACACTGTTGGTCAAGTGCAGTGGCGGCTCGTGCGATGTGGCAACCATGCTTATTATCCGTTCAAAACTATGCAAAAGTATCGATATATTGGGAGTGCATTGTGCAATGGCACCTCCTGAAGATCGATAGTTCTACATAGGTTTAAATGGAGAGAATCCATCGTGTTTTGAGCATTGATATCGAGATTTCGGAGTTTGTTGATGTCCTGTCTCAGAACATACACAGTATCTATGCATCTTTTTATCAAAGGTTACTCTGACGTTTTGATCCTCCTCTGGATTTTGAGGACTTTATAAGATGCACGGACAGTAGCTTCTGGGTCGCACTCTTCATAAGATACGTCCGGTGAGATTTGGATCTTGGTGATCTCTCATCTAGTTGCATTGAGATTTGGATCTTTGTGATCTCTCAATGGAGCGGTTTGGAGCTCAGCGCTGAGAGCGTACGATTTTTGGAGGTTAAGTTACCGTCAGGGCGTCCAAGGGACATCGCTGTCAGCCGTTGGAGTTAACGAGTTTGTGATTTTAGTTTTAGTTTGGGATAATATGCTATTTTTGTTTCATATCTCTTGTCTACGTCTCTTCAGCCACGAGCTGTAAAAGACCCCCACCCACTACAGTACACCAAAATTCACGAAATTTACTTTTCGGCTTCATAGCGGTTCACCGTACCCTAACGGCACACTCAATCCAGGTTTGGTTTCAATCCAGCTACTCGAAGGATTGACAAACCGACGATTGCCAATCCGACTTTAATCCGATTTCAAGACTGGTTTACAAGCGGCACGGGGATGATCAGCTCCGATATCCGGATTGGAATCGGCTTGAACAAGGATAAACACGGACTCCTCAAACCTATGAGAACCCGTTTTCAATCAGTATCAAACCTAGATTGACAGTCGGATAATCACCAGGTGTACAAGCTTCGTGAAAGATGGATCAGAAACGAATTTAAATCCGATTCAAACTGCATACTGGACCCTGCCACAAATTGGATCCGAACCGGTTTCAAGCCAGTTCTCTGAACATGGTTCAAGATGGATTTAGAAACTCATAAAAAAAGGACTTCAAAACGGTTTCAAACTTGCTACAAGAAGCTTCATCAACCTAGTTTCAAATGAGCTTTCAGCCGATTTCTTAATCGTCCAGTCGGTTGGCCAGTTTAGTGCTTCGTCTTGAAACTCGATTGAAACCGAGTTAATCGAAGTACTCGCAACCGATAGGAATCTGTTTCCAACAAGAATCAAACCTAGTTAATCAATCGGATAGACGTCAGGTTCAAAGGCTCCATATAAGACAAATCAGGGACGGGTTAAAAATCGACTCATTTTGCATACTACATCCTAATAAAAATGGAATCCGATCCAACATCATGCCAGCCTTGTGAACCGAATTCAAGTCGGATTCAACCCGCTGTAAAGACGGTTTGAGTTTGGGTCGGATCACGTTCGTCAATTTTTTTTGCGGACATGTAAGCCATTTCAAGCAATCTACAATTCGCATTCAATCCGATTCAAATAACTGTTTTGAAACCGGATTTGAAAGTAGAGTTCTTGATCCGTTTAAACCCGTGTTTAACCCAATTGATAAAACAAGTTAGAATATGGTTTTAAATTAGTTTGAAGTAGGGTTTATAACCCTCCATGAAATCAGTTTGAATCAAGGTGAAATCTAGCTATCCAATTTTTGGTGCGGACATCTAAGCCATTTCAAATCGTCTACAATTCGCATTCAATCTAGATTGAATAACCTGGTTTGAAACCGGATAGGGAAGCGGAGTGAACTTAGTTCGCGGCTTCCGCCGAGAGAGTGCTCCACCATATTTTTGCGAAACGTTACTCGCGTTTACTTGGCCCCGAGCTGCGAACGACCTCTCCACTAAAACTTGGTACGGTTGGGACATCTCCATCATTACTTTTTGGTAATGGATTCACCCTAGGCCCACGTAGAGTGCCTGATAAATGGTTAAGCGAGTCTAACCTAAACAATAACTCAAGCTTGAGTCTATAACTTTCTATCAGTTTGAAGTTGGTCATAAGTTGGTCTAGTACAGTTCATTCAGAACTAGGCTGCCATCTGGATTCAATCTGGTAATTCAAGTTTAGATACGGTCTTGTGAGTCATTCAAGTCGCCTAGCTGCACTTTGCATTCAATCCGGCTTGAGTAACCAGTTGTGAAACCGGACGGGGACGAAGCTTAGTTCTTGATCCGAAATATACCCATGTTGAACCCAACTGATGAAACAAGTTTGAAAACATCTTTAAATCAGCTGAAAGTAGGGTATATAATCCTCATCAAAATCAGTTTGATTTCGGGTTAAATCCGGCTGTTCTATTTTTAGTGCGGACATGAAAGCATTTCAAGCCGTCAATAATTCGCATTTAGTCGGGGTTGAATAATCTAGTTTGAATCCGGTCAGGAATTTGAGGTTTAAAACTGGAGTAACCCTGATTGAACCCCATTAATGATTCAAGTTGGAAAGCGTTTTTAAATCAGCTTGAAAAGGGATTCACAATCAACGGCTAAGATTGCTTAAATCCGAATCAAATCTAGTTAGTCAATTTTTTTTGCGGACATGTAAGCCATTTCAAACTATCTATAATTCGCATTCAACCCTGCTTTGATAATCTCGTTTGAATCCGGTTCGGAATCGGTGGTTTAAAATTGGGAATAACCCTGATTGAACCCCATTTTTTAAACAAGTTGAAAAAGGTTTTTGAACCAGTTTGAATAGGGGTCTATGATGCTTGGGGAAGATAGCTAGAATCCTAGTCAAATCTAGTTAGTCAAATTTTTTTGCGGACATGTAAGCCATTTCAAACTGTCTATAATCCGGCTTAAATCCAGCTTGTGTTAATCGGGTTTGAAACCGGATTGCAAAACTGGATTGAAATCGGTTGACTGGTTTGCCAAACCGAATTGAATCCGGTTTCAACCTCGAAATGTGCCGTTAGGGTATGTACCATGGGAGATTCCTGTCTAAATTGGGACGTATCTCTGTCACTTTGTTTCCGTAGAGAAAGTGACAAATTAGACAGGAATCTTCCATGATACCTGCGTTGAACCGCCTTATCGAACTTGCCGTTATAGCCGTTTTCTGAGTTTTACTGAAATTACTGAATTTAAGACTTCATGAGTGTGATTTTCTTGATTTTCTCTGGTTTTTACATTAGATCCGACCATTTATTTCCTCACAGCAAACGTTTCCAAGAGCTCCATAAAGGTGATTCCAGAGTCGATTAGTTCCAACTGTGGACACCACGTCGCGCTGCTCAAAAAGTCAACAGTTTTTTGCTTAATTTGACGAATTCGCACGCTAAAAACACAAATTTGAGGAACGTTGGCACCTGCGAGCATACTTCAGGAAGATACCCTGAAAGTTTCAGGCTGAAACACTCAAAAATAAAGCTGGAAATTATGAAAAACGAAACTTCCCGTAAGCCGCGATGAGTGCGAGTGAGGCAGATGGACGTATCATCACTCGCGCTCACTCTCACTCAATAAGCTTATGGCGAAACGAATTTCATAATTTACGGCTTTAATTTTGAACCAATTTTGCTCGTTTTGGGCTCAAAAAATCCATTAAAAAATTTTGCAGGTGCTGACGTTATTGGATTTTGCGTATTATCTATGATTTCAGTTTAAAACGCCAAAAACACGACTTTTCCAAAAAGCGACTAGTGGCGCTATCCATCGGATTGAAATCTGGAAAAGTTTCGCCTGGAATCACCTTAAGAGACTCATTGTCAGTTATCATCACTTTCCATGAGCGGCACGGCGCGGCGGGTGGGTGTGTCCGGCGAGAAGCATGAGTAGTGACTTCAAAATGCATTTTAATTTACTCTGAAAAATAACAAGTTTTTTGTCGAGCATGTGTAAAATGTGCAAGTGAGATGCTTTAGTGTCTTCAAAATTACAGGTCTATTATTAGTTATGGGTCGTTAATTATTTTATCGAACAATAAAACCATCGATTATTCAAAGGTTCAATGCAACGCAAACCCAGATTCAATGTTTTTCTTATATAAGAAGCTAATTTTTGCGATCGAATGTGATAAACAATAGTAATCTAACCTACATATTCGAGGAAACTCGTTTAGGTTTTTTGGTGTTTTTGGGGTGGCATAAATTTGATTTTGAATTCACCTCCGGACTTTAATTCAAAATCGAATGGGGCAGTTGCAAGGTTCTGAAATGGTGTGTTTTTTATAAAGAAAATGATAGTATTTGATATGAGTTGAGAACAATGGTGGCCACTGGCGCAACCAGGATATCTTCCATCTCTCTCATTTCCCATTTGAATGTATGAGTAGGAAAAGGACAGAAGGAGGGGGTTTTATCCCGTTGTCCATCCTTGTCTAACATACGTTTCTTAATGGAGAAAAGAGAGAGATGAAGAAACTCTCGGTGCGCTACTGATGGTGGCTTTAGTTTTTTCCTCAGTGTCCCGGTTTTGGTGATACTCACGTGTAAAGTTGTAAAAAATTGTGAGCGTAGTGACGTCACTGCGCGGAATTCCCATTGAAAACAATGCATTTTGGGCCAAGATTTCATCTGCGGAACAATGGGACTTATTTAGAAACCAAAGGCATCTTTGTTCTCAGCTCATCGAGTACTTTCATTTTCTCTATAAAAAACACAACATTTCAGACCCTTGCAACTGCCCCGTTGACGCCATCGATGACTGAAAACAACGAAAAAGTTTGAAAGATACGATCCAGTTTCTTGTCATCTATTGATATCATACGCGTAGGTTGGCAATGGTTTTGTATAATGGGTCTGGTGCAAACTTTTGCTACAACGATAAAGAGTATGTTTCGTCGTGTGTAAAATCACCCGAAGAGTCCAGGCATCAAAAGTCATGAAATGCGATAGTAAACTCACAAGAGACGTTTATTGAAATCCAAGATGGCGGTAAAATATTGAGGAATCTGTATGCATGCACCTTTAACATTCAAGGATTGCCAATGTTGACAACTTCACAGCTTCAGAGGTTATATTGTGTTTATTTGCGTTGTGATTGGGTATGATCGATAGTGTGAGGTTGGCTATTCTCGGATGTTCGTGGTGCATGCATACAGGTTGCTCAATATTTTACCGCCATCTTGGATTTCATTAAACGTCTCTCGTGAGTTTCATACTGCATTTTATGACTCTCTGATGCCACCAATGAACTTTTCACGCGATTTTACACGAGACTGAACACTCTATAGCGGTGGAGCAAAAGTTTGCAACAGACCCATTCTGTTGGATACATTCGTCGCGAAAATTGGCTGAAATTCATGCAGCAAATAAATCGATGCATCAAAAGTCACGAGACACCAGCCAACACTCACCTCTGAAGCGATGTTTACACTGATCTCGTCTCTCAATGAAACGTTGCTGCGTCGAATGGTTGAGCCGGTGCAGCCTTTTCGGTGGATGATGGAGGAGGCAAACTCTCGTCTCCTGTTTAAACGTAGACACATTGTGGACGCTGGACGGTGACTGTGGAGAACTTGCTCCTTTTGTCATCGATGAATGGTTGAGCATCGAAGTGACTCGCGAGCGGGTCTATTATATAAATGAAAATTTATTACCTTACGTTTTCGCCTATAAACTTCTTTGCACAAAAGCCAAAGCGACAGGGCCGAGCAGCGGAAGGGCGGTCCAACTCGGCGGCAGCGGCTGGACCCAAACGCGACAATTAATGGTATTTTAATGTTGACGCGGACAATGGCAAGTTGTCCATCTTTAACTTACTTATCACCAAACAATTCATAACTCGTGATTTTTATTCCTCTGCTCTCTCAATATTTCGTTCTCTCTCTCTCTCTCTCTCTCTCTCTCTCTCTCTCTCCGTCTCCCCCCTCCCTCTCTCTCTCCGTCTCCACCCCTCTCTCTCACTCTTTCTTTCTCCCCCTCTCTCTCTCTCTCCTTCTTTCCCTTTCTCCCTCATTCTCTCTCTCCCCCTCTCATTCATCCATCTCTTTTTTTCTATCTCTCTCTCTTTTTTTCTCACTCTCTGCCCATATGAACGAATCTCTCTCTCCCTCTCTCTCACTCTCTGCCCATATGAACGAATCTCTCTCTCTCTCTCTCTCTCTCCCTCCTCTTCTATCCCCTCTCGTTTTCTTTCTCTCTCACTCTTGCTTTCTCACCGGTGACTTTTCTTACTCATCCCCTTTTCTCAGCTTACGCACCTAGATACGATGACTGTCCGCGCCACCCCATTGATAAATGAATCGCTTTCTGCAAAAAGAACCTATACGCCCGGTTTAACACGAGCTTTGAAACGAACGCTCTCTAACGGATTGAATGGCTCATGATAAAAATAACAATTAGGTGTGTGTCATTTTGGCATAGAACGAATGTAATCATAATGGGAAGGGCACTCGAGATCTGTGTGTAGAATTCGCCGCTTGACCGCTTTAATTGAGGGCAATACTTATCGGCGGATATGGATTGAGGAATTCGTTCTTCCCCCGCGCCCTTTCTCTCTCTCTCTCTCTCTCTCTCTCTCTCTCTCTCTCCCTCTCCATCTCCCGCTCCGTATCTATCTCTGTCTCCATTCCAATTAAACACGTGCGTTAGAAAAATATGTAGAAATGCACCATCACACAACTTGTCGACTCCAGTCTCTGTCATTCTCTAACACATATGTTCAAATGGGCGGAGAGAGGGAGAGAGAGGGAAAGAGAGAGAGAGAGAGAGAGAGAGAGAGAGAGAGAGAGAGAGAGAGAGAGAGAGAGAGAGTGAGAGTGAGAGAGAGAGAAAAGGATAACTCCCGGATCCGCCCCTGTTTATCAAGCGAGTAATGTAAAATGAACTGAAAGTAGTCTATTAAAAAATGGTTGGGGTTGGAATTACAAAAGCATGTCTTTGGAGAGCGCTGCTTGTTCGATTTTTGTGGTTTTAGAGACATTTTTATTAACACTCTTATTGAGCTGCGAATACCACAAACCTTTTCAGTTTAATTGCTGTGTTGGAAAGAATAAAATTCATGTAATGGTGGATCCGGGAATCTCTCTCTCTCTCTCTCTCTCTCTCTCTCTCTCTCTCTCTCTCTCTCTCTCTCTCTCTCTCTCTCTCTCTCCTCTCTCTCTCTATCTCTCTCTCTCTTCTACCCATCTCAACCCGTAAGAACACATATGCTGGAGAAGGATGAAGGAGGTACCGTTACAGTGGTATTGATTTTGCTTGTACACGAAGAGCCTCTTGTGTGATGCTTTTTTTACTACACAGAACACAACTGAAGCTTCCAATAATGGTGTCTTGTTAATGGATATTAACCGCACTTCAGCTGCAGGAATATGGAACATGTTTATCCATTGATTCGAACCCAAAACATCACTGAAAACTTTTGAGGTGCGATTGGGCTCTTGCAAAACTTTTGCTGCGAGCAAATGAATAGTCCAATCTGATGTAAACACCAACGAAAACGGAAAATCACAATAAGAAAGTCTAAAATTCAGTGATAAACTCGTGTAACTGCTATTGGGTCAAGTTCGTAAGGACGGTTCAACGGAGGTATCATGAGAGATTCAATTCTTTGTTTGTCGCACTTTCTCTACGGAAACACAAAAATGTATCTCAATTTAGATAGGAATCTACCATGATACCTGCGTAGCACCCCCATTCTGAGAGTGAATTTCGATATTTCTAAGTTTACTTTTTGGTTTTCCGTGAATACCTTTCAAAAATAATGATCTGGGGCCAATAAACGTTCGGCGCAGAAGGTCCTGCCCCCAGATGATTGGTGAGCACCTATGGCCGTTTAAAAGCACTCGTAAACGCTTACCATCCAACGTCTTTCGGGGACCGTCTGTACCCAACATTTATTGGTCTCAGAGTACTTGAGAAACCTCTATGGGGCTCTCTTGGGTATACTACTGCGTTTGAATTTGTAAAAATTGAAGAGTTTGGCCTGAGAGGTCCCTATGCGAGTCCCTCGATGGAGGTTCTGGATGTATCATAGAGAGTTCCAACAAGACACTTTATGCGCATTTGAAAAGAGTCGATCGCATGAATGATTTCGAAGGTTTTTACTAGAGTCCCTATATTTGGAGAGTTAAGACAAGAGAAACCATAGGCGCCGCCATTGGATGCGATTTTGCACATTTGTTTACATTCTGAGGGCCGTTGTTGTGTTTTTGTCCACTGCAAAGATTACAGTGCCGCTGAGTTTCTAACGATGTAATCTTTTACTGCTTTTGTGGATCGACATCCATTTACGCTTTGAAAGGTTCTTTTGGGATTTATAGACATTCTTGAGGCGTTTCATGATTAAAATTTACGGATTCGTCGAAAATTAACTCTTTATCCATAAAATACCGTTGGTAAACAACTGCGATTGTAAACAAAAGTGCAAAATCGCATCCAATGGCGGCATCCGTAGAGCCTAAAACTCATCGACCAATCCGAAGTTCACTACCCTCTTGTCTTAACTCTCTAAATATAGGGACTCTAGTTTTTACCAACTTTTTTACATCAGTTTATCTTTTTTCCTTTCCATTTTTATAAGAGATCTGTTTAATATTAAGCGTTTCTCTTAAAAGTACACAAAAGATAAGTCACGCACTTTTTAAGTTTTATAATTGTAACAGAAAACAAACAAAAATAACAACAAAAACGGAGCAGGATGAGCATTGATTCATGGGAAGGTTTGAATATGGTTGAAGATTACGTCTTAGAAAAGCTAAATTTAGAAAATTATCGCGGGAGCATCCAAAGCCTTTGATGGTCTTTCGGGGGGGGGGGGGGGGGGGGTATCCCGGTCCCCCGACCACCACTCGAAGTGACTAAAGAAGGGCCTATAAAATATTTGGCGATGATGGGGCCCCGGAATCCTCAAAACTGATGAGCCATATTCCTGTATCAAAAAACCACGCAACAAAATCTTTGAAAACCCGAAATTGTACGTTGGATACGTGATGGTGACTATTATAATTTGTATTACGCTTTTTGTTGCAGGAGCAAGAACTATCGCTGACGCAAGCTAGCAGAGAAATGAGATTGAGGAGCTCCACGGGACTCTCAAGTTCGAAGGAGTGCTTTCGAAATCCAGGAAAAAACGGTATTTGATAAATAACGCATCACTCATAGTAACTAGTTATAGTAATAAACCGTAATTTGTTATGACATTAGTGATGCCGATGTTCTTGCTGTTTTGCTTGAAATCGGAATATCGATTGAAATGATGATTTTTTTGATGAGAACGAAACTTCCCCGACGAATCTAAGCTAATAAGATGTACGAGGGTGGATTTTAAAGTAAGTTTACCTATTTTAATTCTCGGGAACTATTAATGTTAGAAAAAAAAAACAAACCCAGAATTGGAGTGTACGTACTCTCAGCTTTTGAACGAGCTACAGTTTTTCAAACTTGGATTACGCGTTGCGGGGATATTGGGGATTTTCCACACCCGCCTCTCCTTCAAACGTGCCCACCTTTTTAGCCTCACGGAAAACATGAGTTTAAGACTTTGAAAAAGTAAAATAGAGCTATTGTTTTATTGAAACAAGTTATAACATTGTTGTGAGGCATCTCACTTCATTTTTTGACATAGACACTCGCTAGATTCTTGAATTTTTTATATCGGTGCAAAAATTTTTGTATACAGCCGTCGTAAAATTCTTTCCCGAGACTCCTCAACCAGGTTTTGACGCAAGCTGTTAATCCAGTTTCAATTCATGATGATTGCACTTTCAATACTGACCGAAATTTTGAAGATCGATACAAATTGGATCATTTTATCAGTAGAAGAGTAGTCTACTTAGTAAAATACATGCATTCAGGTGTTATTGAGATGTCTGATCCGGAGATAAGCGTATCGCCTGCCGAAACTCGCAGTTTTCTAAAGCGCGTGAAAAGGTGGACACGTTTGAAGGAGAGACGGGTGGGGAAAATCCACAAGATCTCCGCAGCGCGTTGGCCAAATTTGAAAAACTAAATCTCGTTAGAAAGCTGAAAGTACGAACGTTTCAACGCCGGGTTTGTTTTTTTTTTCTAGAATTAATAGTTTCTGAGAAAAAATAGGTAAACTTACTTTAAAATCCACCCTCGTATTTTATAGCTCCGTATTTTTTAATCATTAAAAAGGTGATTCCACCGATTGAGAAACGATTATATTTAGATGCAACTATAGTCTCGTTTATCCAGTGGCGTCGCTAGGGGCTTTTTTAGGGGGGCCCAAAATGTTGGGTGTCACCCCCTCTTACCCATTATAAAGGCAACTCAGAACGGCAATTACTTCCGCTGCCCCCCCCCCCCCCCCCCCATATTCCTCTACTCCACCCCTTCCCCGTCCCATCCTCTCTCTTAAGAAGATATGCGTTTAAAAATCCAAATTCAGTGACATTAGGTAAAAGTGAATTTACTGCACTTATACTTGCGTTATTCAAATAATCATAATGAGAACGTTTGTTGACTTTGAGAAAAGTAATGAAGTATTGGTGCAGCCAGAAATTGTTTCGGAGGGAACGGAGGGTTTGAGTGAAGCACCTACTTTTCACACACCCGGGGGATATGGAATACTCCCCAGGCAGGGGGTACGGGGGGGTCGACCCACGGGAATTTTTAAAATGTGATCTCTTGTTTGATAGAAGAATAGAAAGATAGTTTGATAGAAGATAGAAACCATCGATTAGATGAGACTCCCACTTTATGTAGTCCGGTCGTTTGAATGTCATCTCGTAGTTTTGTTAAACATATTCATTGAGTGTACGCGAGTAGAATTGTGACCTTTCTAATGCTCTCAATATTATTTCCAAGTGATTTTACGCAGAAATCAACTATCCGTAACGTTGTATAGCAAAAAGCTTACAACCAGTAGGGCACGCAAGAGTTTGTCTTTCTCTTTCTTGCCCCATTAGAACACGTGTGTTAGAAGAGGACAGGAACACGGGCTAAAACGTGAACTTCAGCTCATATTTCTTTCCTTTTCCAGCACATACATTCAAACGGGAAAAGAGAAAGAAAGACAAATTCCTGCGTAAGCTATTGCTTACAACTCACGAGCTATACCAATAGAGAGGATTTGTGGGACGTAATATCGTATTGTGGACGTAAGATGATGGAAATCTCTTACGGAAATTTTACACGAGCTCGGTTTGTTTGCCTCATTTTTTTTTTTTTAATCTTCAAAAGATAGTTGTGACAAATCTACTTGAATTTGGTTCTAACAGAAAGTGCAAGTGTTTGAGGGTGACTAAGAACAAACAACTGGAACTTGGACAAAGAAATCGACGTATTTGTTTCTTCTGGACGAATTTGCACGATAAAGAAACTGACACATAACAGAAACGAGCCAAATTCTTTCTCTTGGATTTATAGTTGTATTGAAATTTCGCGTCCAGATAGCCACTCTAAAATACTTGCTCTTTCATTTAAAACCAATTTCCATTGGATTAATTACAGTTTTTTTTATTATATTTATAATTTTGAAAAATTTGAGGCAAACTAACCAGATTCAGATCGTCCATGCTGTCACACTTTGAGATAGAATAGAACTTAAAACATGTGTGAGCCTCTCGATTGCTGTACTTCGTTGATACAAGAGCTTCATTTAGGCTGGATTTTGTTTTACTTTCTCACTCTAACAAAGTTGGAAGAATTGAGAAAGTTTTGAGATGGCGCAGAGATTTATGCTCCATGTACTTTGTTTCGACACTTGGCCTCTCACAACTAAATCAATCATGATTTAAAAAAAAAAAAAAAAAAAAAAAAAAAAAAAAATGGCCTCTCATCACGTCTAATACAAGTCAAAAGAACATCCTTCCATCATATTTCCATATTTTTTAACCCTTTTTACAGTGTTTTTGTAAAAAAAATTCTGTGGCGTCTGTCCGTCTGTCAGATGTCAGTTGTCTGAACGTATACCGGCATAACTTTTGAACCATTGATCCATATGCATTGAAAATTTGCACAGATGTTGCTTTCTGGACTATCCAAAGGGGGTTTTTCGTTTTGTTTTTTTGAAATTTTAACTTTTAAGTAAGTTGTGGAAGGAAAATAGTTTCCGTTAAAATTAATTGTGAAATGGGTAAAAATGAGTATAAATAGGAATAATTCAAGTCTGGATCAGTAAAATATAAAACCCCCTCCAAGCAGGGTTACTGCTTGGAGGAATTACTGGGGGAAAAAAAATTTTGATGAAAATTAGCAATAAAATTTTATAACCTGTGTGCTGAAAAATAAACAACTTAAAATCAAAATATTCAACCCTTACGAGTCGTTTAACAAATCAAAATACAGTGAACTTCCAAATAGCGGACACCCTTGGGGGAGACAAATTGTCCGTTATTGAGGAGTGTTCGCTTTCGCTTTTCGGAAAAATTGGTAGTAAAGGTGAACAAATAGCGAATTTAGTTAAATGCATGAATCAATTCATTAGAAGCATTAATGCTGCTATCATTAACATTATCATTTATCTTTTACAAAAAAAAAAAACAAAAAACAAAAAAGCACCGATATTTTAGACTGAGTTTTGGAAACTACAGTATTTTCCAACCGAGATTGAAGCTAGCATGTGAGTAAAAGCTCCTCTTCATAGCCTTTGTTTATTAGGTAATTTTTAAATTGAGCTAGTTATGTTACACAGAACTGTATCAGGCATCGTTTGCTTAATCTATTTTTCGCGTAAACATAAATTCTTTCTGCTTGTTTTATCCGCATTGTGGAGATCGCAGGAAGTTTTGCCTCCATATAACTCAATGTATTTCTGCCGGGGAATATCGAAGTGTCCGATATTGAAAAAAGGCCGCTTTTGGGAGGTGTCCGCTAAGAGAAGTTTCACACTTTCGGCTTTTAGCAACTGACGAAAAACGGTTCGCGGTTCGGTTCAAGGTTCGGAGCGGTTTTCGGTTTAAGGTTCGGTTCAGTTCAAGTCCTTGAATAAAGGTGAAAAATTAAACTCGGTAAATTAAGTAGTGGAGCCATTCAATAATGGCCTAATGAATTTTGATGAATATTTCTGGGGATCTATAAGGGTACCCCCACTACCCCCAGATCAAATTTCATGTGAGAAAGTGTTCGCATAGGGTATTCTCTACAATTTTTTTTTATACTATTTTTAATTTTAATTTATGTCCCCCGCTGATCCGTTATACCTACTTTGAAACAGATCTAGGACTGCATGATCTGCACGTGTGTCGTGTAAGGGAGGTGTCATGTTGCGTGTAGGTGAATAAGTGTCCGAAATGATCATCTCAAAATATAGGACGATATTTTTCAGGCGTCATAAATGATGACGAACACGTGACATCAAAGGCCTCGTTAGAGAAGGCCTCTCGGGGATCCTCCGTAAGCGGCGAACCCTTCGAGTCGAGGCTTACGGCCCATCCGTGGGGCGGTAGATTCCGAGTCAGGGAATTCCTCGGTCAATAAAACATCACATAAATATAGGCGCTCCAAAACAATCAGTCAAGACTAATTTGAACACACCTCCTCTCTCTTTCTCTCAAACACACACACACACACACACTTATAAGAATACCAAAACACACAAGGATTATATTCAAGCAAACGTATGTGTGTTTCAAACAGAAGGGGTCTGGAAGGGAGGGGTGGCCCCTCGCCCACCGTTTTGCCCGTGCGAGGGTGGCGCACTGAACTGTTGGGATGGAGGAGGGAAGACCTCTCGCCGCCAAAAAATTAAAAAAAAAAAAAAAAAAATCTTCATTCCATATTTCACGTAACAGGGAAAGGGAAGTCATGTTTCGAGGATTTGCAGACAGGGGGTTTCACGGGTCGGTTACGAGTGGCGCCAAACTGCGCCAAAAATCCTCGGAGAAAAAAAGAAAAACACATTAACGTTTGACTTCATTCATAATCGTCCAAATCTCCGACCTAAAAAAAAAAAAAAAAAAATGAGAGGAGAGAGAGAGAGAGAGAGAGAGAGAGAGAGAGAGAGAGAGAGAGAGAGAGAGAGAGAGAGAGCTAGGAAGGGAGAGAGAGGAAGGGAGGGAAGAAGAAACACGCACCGTAAAAGAAACAAAATGCTAGACTGTGTTTTAAATTGTCTAATTAGTCTTTTGGTCTCTTTTTTTGCCACTCTGTTTTCCTCCCCCTTATTCGCTCACCCCCTCTCTCTCTGTCTCTCTCTGACACACTTTAGTTCCACCACCCTAACTTACTCGCTCTCTTTCTCTCTCACTCTTCCTATTTTGTTTTAATTTTTTTCCCTCCCGCGCCGCCGTGGTGGTTTTCTCGTTTTCTGCACCGCCAAGAAAGAAGACAAGTGACCGAATTTCTTCCTGCTTCCCCTTTTGCAGATCTTGTCGGGGCTCGCGGCGGCAAGAGAATCGCTTCCTTTCGGCGGTTGTCTCCCTCTCTTTCTCTCTCTCTCTCTCTCTCTCTCTCTCTCTCTCTCTCATTCTCTCTCTCTCTCCCTCTCTTTCTCTCTCTCCCGAACACCCGCCCTTCCTTTGGCGGATGTTAAAAAACGAGCGTTTGCTTTTAAGTATGCATTCTCGTGATTGTAATATTTGGATGTGTAGCCTTTGTCTACGACTCATAAAAGCGTTGTCCTCGACGCGTTAACGATGTTTATATGCATTTTGTTTTATCTCCAACCGCATCTGATATGTGTGCAATGTGCATTTTCCGCTCCATCCATCCCCTCCTGCAGTGGCGAGGCGTGCGATTTGGCAACGGTCCTTTTTCCCCATTGAAACACATAAGAAAGGTCGAAATGCCTGGCCATCGCCGATGACTGAAGCGTTCGACTTTTTTGGTGAATTTAAATGGAGAAACTACATAGTTGCCAAAGCATCAAAAACTATTTTTTTATCAGCGCTACCCTTTATGGAAAGCTTCATATTTACTAATTAAATGAAAGGTGCCATTCACTGGTATTTACATTTACCTTAAGAAGATTTATTTTTATTTTAATTTGTTTTTTCAATCAGGCTGGCTAAGGGGTTAAACTAGTCGACTCTTTCCTTTTAGAAAATACGCGTTCATTAGTCTGAAAATGTCTATGATGATTCAGGCCATAGTTTATATCTCTCAAAATCATGGATCTTTCTGAATAGATCGTTGCACTGTTAGTGCCAACGAGTCATAGTGCTAGAGGGAACATACATGTTATAAGTTCTGTCTTAAATTGTGACAATATGGACGATCCAATTCCGGTTTGTTTGCCTCAGGTTGATTAACCTTACATCAAAAATTGTAATTAATTCAGTGGAAATTGGTCTCAAATGAAAGTGCAAATGTTTTAGAGAGGCCATCTGTGGACACTAAATTTTAATACTCTGCCCTCTGTCCAGGTGAGAAAATTTTGCTTGTTTCTGTCTTGAGTCAGTTTTTTATTTTATTTATTTTTTTTTTTATGCAAATCCTTCCAAAAGAAACGGTTATATTGTGTCCAGATAGCCTCTCTCGAACACTTGAATTTTAGTTTAAACCCAAATTCAAATGGATTTGTCACACTTTTTACTTTCTCACAACAAACAAAGTTAGAAATAGAGAAAGTATTGCAATGGCGCTGAGCTTTTCAATTTTTTTTTTTTTTTTTTTTTTTTTGTCGATACTTGGTCCTCTACGACTAAGTAAATCATGATAATTACAAAATAATTGACTCTAATCGTGCCTAGTACTATTCTAAAAAACATCCATCCATGAAGTTTCAATATTATTTAACCATATGTGACTTAGAGGTGTAAATGCACAAACTTTCTGTGGCGTGTGTTTGTCCGTCTGTCTGCAGTCATAAAACGTGAAACCCAGCATAAATCTGTAACTATTGATCCGTATTTATCCAAATTTCGCAGAGATGTTGCTTTTAACATTTCCCAGAACGACCTTTTTTTTTTTTTTTTTTTTTTTTTTATCATAGGTTAGCTATGGATGAAAAATGGTATCAATAAAAACCAATGGAAAAAAATGGGTCAAAAAAGGAAAAATACGAATATTTCAAAAATGGATCCTTGGATTTGGATACACATACCGAAGGGGAATCTGGGGTCTCCCTTAGATTCAATTGATTTTGAGAAAGTGTTCGTAGGGTAAACTAAAACCGAATCGCATGCACTTTAATAAACTCTAAATCTTTTATCACCAATGGGTCTGTTGCAAACTTTTGCTACAGCGATTAAGAGTGTTTGATCTAATGTAAAATCGCCTGAAAAGTCTATTGTGGCATCAGAAAGTCATGAAATGCAATAATAAACTCACAAGAGGCGTTTTATGAAGTCCAAGATGGCGGAGAAATATCGAGCAATTTGTATGTATGCACCACGAACATCCAAGGATAGCCAACCTCACAATATCGATCACAACCAATCACAACGTAAACAAACACATAACCTCTACCTCCAGTGAGGTTGTCAAAGTTGGCTATCCTTGGATGTTCGTGGTGCATGCATACAAATTGCTCGATATTTTACCGCCATCTTGTATTTCATTAAACGCCTCTTGTGAGTTTATTATTGAATTTTATGACTTTCTGATGCCACCAATGGACTTTCTAGGCGATTTTACATTAGATTATACACTCTTAATTGTTGTGGCAAAAGTTTGCAACAGACCCATTTTAAAATTCGAACGCGTTTCGGAGGTGCGACCGACCTCCCTCTTCTGCTTCGATGCGCGACTGATTCTTCCTGGGCCTTAGATTGTATCTGTTTACATTCGCATTCTTATCAGAACGCTCGTCTTCTTTCTCTCTGATTTTGTCGTTCTCTGCCGTGTTGCCGTGTGCTTCAGTGTTTCGGTCCAGTAATTTGAATAAAATATTGCCTACACCTTCAAAATCCGTGTTAAAAACGTGTGCCTTCTTTTTGTAAATCTCAATTCTTCCTTCGATGTTCAAATCTTTATGGTTTCTCACTTTCTTCACCAGTTTCGGGTTGAAATTGCTTTTGGGATTTTCTTCCCAACGATGTTTTGCAACAGCTGACTTTTCTATTCCCCTCTTTTCAGTGTTTTTTCGGTGTTCTTCTCCCCTCACTTTGATCTTACGTCTAGTTTGTCCGATTTAGCATTTATCGCATCCAGTACACGGAATTTCAAAAATTTCACTACAATCTTCATTTTCAAATCGGTCTTTTAATCTCCCATGGAATTGAGATTTTAAATTACATGGATTTACAGGTGCTATTTTCCGACCGTACTTTTTAAAATCTTCTTGAATTTCTAGTTCTTGTTCGTAGGGTATTCCCCACATATATTTTTTTTTTTTTTTTAAACCTGACTCAAACAAGCCCAGGAAAAATGTCCATAAGAAATTTTCACCTTGGCTGCCTCTATGCAGGCCCGTCACATCTAACTCCCGGGCCCTGGTACCAACTAGGCTTTCAGGCCCCCTTTTGGTGGGTCCTGGGTCCTGGGTAGGGGTTCTAGGGGGGGGGGGCCCGCGCCGGGCCCCTCTGACGCCCGGGCCCTGGACCTGTGGGTCCCTTGTCCCCCCCCCCCCCCCCCCCCCCCCCAATGAGACGGGCCTGCCTCTATGCTTCCTCAACAGCATGTCCTAGAAGTCCCCCTCATTGGTGTAGCACGCTGGTGTTGTAATTCCTCTAAAGTCTCAGTTCTTGTCGTCTTGAATGAAGGAAAAGTTATCCAATTTCGCTGTTCCCATGCTTACTCCATGTATGACTTCAGTGGCGTCGCGTGCAATTTGGCAACAATGTAATCTATCCATTTAAACTCTTGTAAAAGGTCGAATTCAGGGGGTGCACAGTGCACAAGGAAAATTCGATATATTTAATGAGTTTAAATGAAGCAGTTGCATTGTTGCCAGATGGCACGCGACGCCACTGAATGACTTACACGTATAGCAGCAGCATCATCGATAAATAAATATGATGATGATGATGATGATGATGATATACTCTGTTCACTATACGACGGGCCCTCGACCAGCGGTCAGTTTTGCACACGCTGGCGACACCGCAATGTATTCATCCCGAGTTAGCACAATAGTGAGCCGAGAAAATCAGGGGTGCATCGGGTCTTTACAACCTCGCCTTCGACAACTAGCTGTCTTCGGTGTATTGTTCCATGCAAAGTCTCGGCAACTCAAGGCAAAGGTTGATACATTCAAGTCCTGAGGAAATTCAAAGTTTCATCTCAACTTTATTCAGAGTCCATTGATAGGAAGTCTCATAACGGATCCAAATTCAGCTAGCGAAAACCATCACATTGATACCAAATAAGTGCACGAAATTATTATGATTCACGAAAACGGTTTTTTCATAAATTTTGAAATTTAAATCATATTTCTTGAACACTCAGTCCGAATTTCGTGTTGTTAGACACCAATAAACTTGAAATTTCATGCTGAGATTGAATAATGAGGAAAAATTAAGTCCAAGTTTGAATTACAAAAAGTTGTGATGCGACGCTAATTCTTCCGACTGAACCATGAGAGACAATAAAATAGCATGAACAAAGGGAGTTGAGGAAAGGTTCGATCAGTGAGCGCTATGAATGCGCCGAGCCTGCCGTGTTGTCATTTACACATTTTCAAATAAATACTGTCCGGTGGTCGAGGGCCCGTCGTATAGTGAACAGAGTATAGATAATGAAACATAATGATAATGCTCAATTCACAGGGAAAGCCATTTATCTATCAATATTATATTCAATCCTGTCTCTCGGTAAATAGTCTTGGCAAATGGGATTGGATAGTGGCGGATCCAGAAACTTGCATTTTTCTCTCTCGATTAACTCAAACGCATGTGTTAAGGGGATGCTTAAATCACTTAATAGCCCCCTATTCTATCCTTTACTAACCTTTTTATTCTTACGGGGAATTCGTCTCCCTCTCTCTCTCTCTCTCTCTCTCTCTCTCTCTCTCTCTCTCTCTCTCTCTCTCTCTCTCTCTCCTCTCTCTCTCTCTCTCTCTCTCACGCACTCTCTCCCCCCCTCTCTCTCTCTCCCTACTTCCATTTGAACGCTTGCGTTAGAAAAGGACGGAGGTAGGCTAAAGTCACGTGACGACCCCCTTTGCTATCCTTTTCTAGATCATGTAATCAAAGAGATGAGAGAGACAGATAAACACCTCTATCCGCCCTCGGCAAAACCGAGAGAAAGAGATGCGCTCCCGGGATTGGACTCCCAATTGGAACAGAGATTATACCTCGAGCAAGCAATCGAGCTCAGTCGAGTGGACAAGTTTGATGCAGAAACGAATCAACTACATAGGAAATTGATAGCTGATAGTTGCTTTCTGCATAAAGCCGTCCAATTAACCGTTTATTCGGGTCCGCTGTGGTTTTGGCTGCCTCTCTTTTGAATCGGCTCAAAAGGAGAGATTAAATCGAAGTTTATTTTTATTTTTCTATTAATTGAGACCCAATAAATCATAGATTCCAAGTCAGGAATGGAAACAACAATTAACTTTTAATTTTTGTGGTGAGATGGGTGTAGTATCTGTGATCGGTTACCGGAGTCCGCGCGTAAAGATGGATTTTATTGAAGCTATCACCAGAAAAAGGGCGTAGCCGGGGGGGGGGGGGGGGGGGGGGGGGGGGCTGTCCAGGGGGTCTAGACCCCCCCCACCCCCAAAAACACCAAAATTCGTCCTAAAAAATGGTAATTTTTTTGCGTTTTTAGACAATTTTGACCCAAAATTTGTATCTTTGTACCTCCCCCCCCCATGGCAATTTCGGACCTCGGACCCCCCTAGAAAAACCTGGCTACGCCATGCCAGAAGAAGGCTGAAATTTGGTAACGTTGCGTTTCCGTCCATTTAAATGCGTAAGATCGAAATCACTACCACTGCTTAGACCCCAAAGCAGAAACATGCATTCATTTTCAACGGGGCTTGAGGTTAAGGAAATATTGAAACGTTTGAAGTCATATAGTGATCAGTTAATCTAATGCAAAGTCGTATTGTGAAAACCCAAAGTGTTAGTATCCAATGGAACCGTATTTAAAAATAAAAAATCAAGCGAATGGTTTTCCTTTCCCCTAGTGAACCTTTACTTTCATTTCTTGGGAATGGACAGCTGGTAACTTTATCGGACTTTTCATTGTTTTGGATTTTTATATTTAATTTTTTTAGGCGAACAACTTGGTTTTTGGACGTTAATGGGTCTGTTGCACACTTCGGCTAGAGCGTTTCTAGGTATTCAATTTAGGTAATTTAAGCCGGAAAAATGACAACGGCAGCATCAGAAACCACCAAAATTTATCAATAAATTTACAAATTTCGAAAAAAACACTAAAACTATTCAGCCCTGTATCTTTCCACCACGTGCACGATTTTGGGGGTCACCGCGGCGCATTCAAATAATCATGGCCCACTGTCATCCCAAATGACTTCAAAAAAAAGAAACATTAAAATACGAGTTTACACGGTTTTTTGTGGGCTTTGAACCTCTGACGAATCGCAGGGCTCTCAAAACGCCCCCTCTGCTCCTCGGGGCACCGCCAATGTTATTTTAAATGGGGGGAAAACAGACTTACGAGCAGACCTGTTTTTGGTGGGCTTTTAACGCTGATACGGCACAGGGCTCTCAAAACGTCCCCTCTGCTCTTCCGGGGCACCGCCAATGTTTTTAAATGGGAAAAAAGACTTACGAGCAGACCTATCTTTTTGGGGGGCTTTTAATCGCAGATACGGACAGGGCTCTCAAAAAGTCCCCCCTGCCTTGGGGGCATCGCCAAGTAATTTAAATGGGAAAACAGACTTACGAGCAGACCTGTCTTTTTGGTGGGTTTTTAAACGCTGATACGGCACAGGGCTCTCAAAACGCCCCCTCTGCTCTTCCGGGGCATCGCCAATGTAATTTTAAAGGGGGAAAAAAGACTACGAGCAGACCTGTCTTTTTGGGGGGCTTTTAATCGCTGATACGGCAC
>VMOF01000379.1:58076043-58121985 GCA_011764245.1 Trialeurodes vaporariorum
ATATCGAATTTGAGACATACCTATCTCTGTGTTTGGTTAGTATTTCCGTAGAAAGTGACAAACTAGACAGGAATCTCTCCATGATACCAGCGTTGAGCCGCCATTACGATTTTTCCATTCTAGCAGTTTTGTGAGTTTATTATGGAATATCAGACTTTTTTATTGTGATTGATTTCCGTCATTTTCACTGATCTCTACATCAAATTGGATTATTTATTTGCTCATAGCAAAAGTTTGCAAGAGCCCCATTTGGCGTTAATGTTTTCCCTCCATTTAAGTTTACGTACAGCAATCGAACTGTGGAGAAGCATTGCTTCAATGTAGAATCGATTGTGTTCTGCATAGAATCAAATGGAGGATAAACTTTATTTCCAAATTGGACGAGCCGCCACTGTTACTCACAGCCGTGAACATTTTTTTTTTACAATCTAGGCAAGTCTGCCGTATCGCGTATATCTGAAGATAATTCCACAGTCGATTAGCTCAAACCCTGGACACCACGTCACGTCATCGTGCTCAAAAGTCAACATTCAACATTCATTTTGGATAAAATTGACGAATTTACGCTAAAAATACATATTTGAGGAACGTCAGCACGTGTGAGCGTAAGTCAGGGAGATACCTATAAAAAGTTTTTGGCTCAAATATTCAAAAATAAAGCCGGACATTATGAAAAACGACAATGAGTCTGTTGCAAACTTTTGCTACAACGATTAAGAGTGAATAATCTAATGTAAAATCACCTGAAAAATCCGTTGGTCGCATCAGAAAGCCAGAAAATGCAATAATAAACTCACAAGAGGCTTTTAATGAAATCCAGGATGGCGGAGAAATATCGAGCAATCTGTATGCATGCACCGTGAACATCCAAGGATGGCCAACTTTGACAGGCTCACTGGAGGTAGAGGTTATGTGTTTGTTTACGTTGTGATTGGTTGTAATCAATATTGTGAGGTTGGCTATCCTTGGAAGTTCGTGGTGCATGGATACAAATTGTTCGATATTCATCCGCCATCTTGGATTTCATTAAACGCCTCTTGTAAGTTTATTATTGCATTTTATGACTTTCTGATGCCACCAATGGACTTTTCAGACGATTTTACATTAGATTAAACACTCTTAATTGTAGTAGCAAAAGTTTGCAACAGACCCATTCACATATAATCCTCAATGAGTGCGAGTGAAGCAGATCGACATATTAACACGCGTACTCACTTAAAACTTATGGCGAAATTAATTTAATAAACTGCGGGTTTAATTCTCAACCAGTTTTGCTAATTTTGGGCTTAAAAAACAAAAAAACCAAAAAAAAAAATTACACCGGTGTTGACGTTCTTGGATTTGGCGTTTTCCCCCGTTTTCAATGTAAAATGCCTTGAACACGAATTTCCCCAAAAGCGAATAAATGAGCAAATTGTAAAATGTTATCGATTCCGCGCGAAAGAGTTCAACAAACAAATATACAAGAATAAAAACACAGTCCTCTCATCCAATCGTTAGTTTCTTCCTCAAAGCTTTATCTTTATCGTAGCTGCTTTGTCCTCACATTTGCCTCTGCACATAATGCTGCTCAAAACTGGTCCGAGAGAGATAGGGCGATTCCGGGTTTCTTCATTTCTCACCGCCACTAGCGGATCCAAAAAATTGTCCTTCTCTCTCTTTCTCTCTCTTCTCCCATTAGAATGCATGTGTTAGAGAAGGATAGAAGAGGGGGCGAAAATCGCGTGACTGCCCCTAATCCGTCCTTTTCCATCATACGCGTTCTAATGGGAGAAAAGAGAGAAGGATAGATTCCTGGATCCGCCAGTGCTCACCGCGGTTACCCTCTTGCATTTCAGAGTCATTCATACACCATTTACCACACAGAAAAATGCACGCTCACTCAAAACTGAGGCTTTAGCTGCAACAACAACCCATCTCTCATTTCAATTACATTGCAGAAGGGTCGTTGTTGTATCTAGCACCTCAATTATGAACTATTAGAGGGGTAGCTACAGATGACAAGGCGACGAAGCATTACGAGGATGTAATCCGCTTCCAAATAAAGTGTATTTTAATAATGAGCTGAATAAAGGGGGGTCCAGGAACCATCTCTCTTCTTTTCTCTCTCACTCTCACTCTCTCTCTCTCTCTCTCTCTCTCTCTCTCTCTCTCTCTCTCTCTCTCTCTCTCTCTCTCTCTCTCTCTCTCTCTCTCTCTCTCTCTCCTCCTTTTTGAACACGAGTTTTGGAAAATAATAGCTAGAGGGGCGACATCCACGGGATAACCCTTTTTCGTCATAGTTTATGATTGTTACGGTGAATCACTTTTTGTGTCCTTCTTCCCGAATATATGGGGCTGTTGCAGACTTTTGCTGTAATCGATTTAATAGTAAAAATATGATCTAGTGTAAAAACCTCCAAACTTAACGATGATACCATTAAAAATGACCGAAATCCACTTCTTAGCTAGATTCCTATCTTAATTTTGTCACTCTCGTCATACTGACAAGGATGATTGACAGAGTAATTAGTCATCAGAGTAGTGATCCACATCCACGGTACCGTGGAAACTAGTGACACCGGTGTCAAATGAAAGCCGTCTTTTATTAGTCACCTCTTGATGGAGTTACAGTATTGTTACATGGGAATCTCCCATTGTTGCTACCCTCAGCCACCATTACGCTCGTGCAAATAAAAGGGTTTCTTAAGTTTAGGAGTGGATTTTGGAAGTTTTTAGTGCTGTCATCGTTAGTTCTGGAGGTTTTTACACCAGAATCGACTATTAAACCGCTTAAAACCCTTTGCGGGGCAGTGGTTAGACAGGGTAACCACCTTTTAATTTTTTTTTCCTGGCCATGCGTACAGAGCGCAGCACCGTTCAGCCATGCAGGCATGTTGGTATGATAGTCGAGAATAGGGAAAAAAATATTTTGTGGTGGCACCACTGATATTTGTTTATTTACAAAGGTTACGTTTTTCCGGGATTGACTAGAAACGGGCGTGCGTCAATATCTCCGCCAAAATCTTTTTATTTCTAAAATTTGTATCAATATATCGATGTTATTAATGTTTCGTCATTTATAGGAGTCTAGTAGGCAATATTCAGCTGTTGTAAGCAGCTTTTTCCAACATTTTGTCATAAATACATAGCTTGGAAAATGGTGGTTATACTGGGTAACCACTGCCCCGGATGGGGCAAAGCACATTCTAGGTTGACATTTTGATGTGCCTACAGCTGTTTTTCTATTTTCAATCACTTTTTAGGATTCAAACGAATCATTTTCAGCTCAATGGTTTAGAAATAGTTTCTTCAACTTCACCAATAAGAAAAAAACCTAATTTTATCATCGTTTAGCGGAAAAAATGAGTCGTTCATCGCTGTTTCTTTTCTCATGTATTACCCTCGAAATTACCTTATGAACACATTTACTTATTGCTTTTATTTATATTGCACTAACTAAATTAACTTCCAATTACCTTTCAGAATTACCTTTTCTCTTCTTATAAATTGCCTTCCACATTGCCTTGCAAATCAAACCCTTTCTTTTCTCACAAATTCTCAATCTTCAAACTTTTTTTTTCCTTTTTCTAAATAATTATTGTTTATATTTGGTCATTATTCAAAGTGTACAAGACTGGAACAAAATGTTAGCATGAGAAACGTGAACTAGTATTACCACTGCACATTTCTCAATCTAAAATGTTGGACAAAAATAAACGAAACACTTTATTCTGTGTATCGCACAGTGAATTTACTAATTGTCGAGATCAAACTTCATCGTTTTAGACAAAAAATTGTGGAACAAATAGATGTAAAGAATATAAAAGTAATTTTTTTCAACAATATTCATTTTTCTACTACATTTGCCTCCTCTGATTCTTTGATTCTAATTTTTTTTTTTTCTGAAAAAAAAAAAATTATTTTTCATAAGTAAAACTAGTTTTGCCCCCTCAAGGGCAGTGGTTACACTGGGTAACCACCTCATATCTCTGCATGTAATGCATGGAAAATTTTGATAAAATTTTTTTTGAGTTATTTAGACCTTAAGGACCACAATATCAAGTTTTTTTGACCACTACCCTTAATGCGCCCCTCAAAGGGTTAAAGCAAAAGTGTACTACAACCCCATTCTGAAAAGTAAAACGCCTTGCAAGTACCTACTTTGCCGAGTGCCGTCATCAGCCATCTTTCCTGACTACTATGCATGCATGCAGGGTTGATTTGCCCTTTCGCCCGTCATTTTGGAATTTATTTAAAACGCCTTTAGTGGGTCCTCGAGGGGATTTTGAGACTTCTTGATGAGTTCGATGTGATTAAAATTGTACCAGATTTTACCCTGAAATCGACCCTCCATGATACTACAGCAAAAGTTTGCAACAAACCCATTTTTTTGCGGCAGAAACGAATTTCTCGAGTCATCTAGTCATCGATTATTCTTAATACCATCACCTTTGACAACTTTTCAGCTTTGAAATGAGCTAAAAAGAAAGAAGTTAGATGCGATTACTTTTTAAGTCACAGAGTTTAACGTCATAAGATCGTAATATAACATAAATGCAATCTGACTAATTGTAAGCAAATATAGCAAGCCTATTGTTGCAAAGGATTGCGATCTGTCTACAACTGAAATACAAACGGGCGCTCAGATTACACTTTGAACTATAAGTTTTCTTTGAGAGGAGCTAATTTTAAGTTTTTTTATTTGGCTTATAGTTTCTCTCGTATGATTTTACTGAAACGATTTGAGAATCCATTTATCCACAGAAAAGCCTTTCAAGAGAGAGAGAGAGAGAGAGAGAGAGAGAGAGAGAGAGAGAGAGAGAGAGAGAGAGAGAGAGAGAGAGAGAGCCATTGGATGACAGACAATCGTGGATGAGACTGTTGAAGAATAAAGAAAGAGTGAGGGGGAGACCCAAAAAGGAGGGGGGAGAGCAAACACTAAACACGCGGTCTCTTCCCTTTTCATTTTACCCTATTCTTCGGCGCGCGACGATAGTTCCTATCCAGTGACTCTATGAAGAAAAGAAGGAGAATAAAACCAGAAACCAGGTGAATGCAATTTAATGAACTCAGCCAGACTCTATACACATACAACCTGAAGAGGGAAGGAGGGAGAGAAAGAGAGTTGCATCTTGACGATACAGAAAAGGCGGGTGTTTTGTTGGAATGTTTTGTCCGAAATACATCGCGGGATACGATCCATTTTACTAAAAGTATATTTCGTTCGGAAGTATCAGACAAAGTAGTGGCGGCTTGGACAACCTGTTGCTTTTGCGCTTCGTTCCCATTGAAACCTCTGTTAAATAAACTGTAGGAAATCACATCAAAATTGAGCTGGGGGAGACCCCTAGTCCCCAGACCCTTTTTGATATTCTGGGGGAGGCCCGCGGTCCCCCCTTTGACATTTTTATCCAAATCTAAAGATCCAATTCTGAAAATTTTAAATTTTCCTTTTTTTGACCCATTTTCCTATTGATTTTAATTGAAACCATTTTCCATCCATAACTAACCTAAAAATTAACATTAAAAAAAAAGAAGAAAAAATCCCTCTGGGGAATGTTAAAAGCAAAAACTCAGCAAAATTTGGATGCATATAAATAGTTCAAACTTTATATGCTGGATTTCACGTTTTATGACTATACTGACGCCACAGAAAGTTTGTACATTTACACCTCCAAGCCACATACGGTTACAAAATATTGAAACTTGATGGATGAATATTCTTTGGGATAGTATTAAGCATGATGAGAGCCAATTATTTCGTATAATTATCATGATTTACTCAGTCGTAGTGGACCAAGTATTTAAAAAAAAATACCTTGAAAATCTCTGCGCCATTGCAATACTTTCTCTATTTCTAACTTTGTTAGCAGTGAGAAAGTAAAAATCGATTTACAAAAAAACAGATTGCTTCACTAAGATTCGATTATTTTGAAAGTATTATTTGGTTGAATGGAAAAATGCGTTGTTGTCACTTGGGTAGAGCTAAAAAGAAAAAGTTACTCCAGTGGCGCTATCTAGAGTTCCGTTATGCTATCTGAGAACGCGCCTTCAATTCACGATATATGCAAAACCCGTACCATCGTGTAGGAACAGTTATCTCACAAAAACTCCATTTATTCCCGGCACTTTTGGGAGCTACTGCCAGATGATAGGACATGATAAAGGCAAGCTACTTTTTTCCCTACGTCTATAACGAAAGCAGAGCGGTCATTGACCAAGTTTAAATTAATTAAAAACTACTTGCGTAATTCAATTGACCTAGTCTTGTCCTTTGCAAATTCAAAGACTCGAGAAAATCCAAGTCTAAGAGTCATTAAGTGAGTTAAGATATAAAAGGGACCTTAGCCATGGGTGGATAAAGAAATTCGTCTGTCTTCCTCTCTCTTCCCACTTGAATACGCGTGCTAAAAGAAGGGTTGCAGAGGGGGCCATCACGTGACTTATCCCCTGTTCTCGTCCTTTTTTAACGCATACGTTCAAATGGGAAGAGAGAGAGAGAGAGACAACAAGTTCCCGCAAAATTTGTCAGCACTATCTATCATATTGAAACATGATAATTTTACCGAGAGTAACGTTTGATACAATTCATTCGAACCGTGAATCGTGGACTGAAAAAAAAAGATTGCCAGGAGCATGACAATATGTGATCTATTCAACTCATGACTTTTAAACATGGGCAAAAAGGTGATGTCACCAAAACCCCCCTTGTGACCCCTCTATCGATTCAGCTTGGCAAATGGAGTCGATCGCCCTCAAGGGTTTTCATATCTTTTGCATCTATGAGGCTATTTCACTCGTGCATGTCAAACACATGACTCTAAAACATGGGCTTGGTGATGTCAACAAAACCCCCCTTGTGACCCCTCTATCGATTCAGCTTGGCAAATGGAGTCGATCGCTCTCAAGGGTTTTCATATCTTTTGCATCTATGAGGCTATTTCACTCGTGCATGTCAAACACATGACTCTAAAACATGGGCTTGGTGATGTCACCAAAACCCCCCTTGTGACCCCTCTATCGATTCAGCTTGGCAAATGGAGTAGATCGCTCTCAAGGGTTTTCATATCTTTTGCATCTATGAGGCTATTTCACTCGTGCATGTCAAACACATGACTCTAAAACATGGGCTTGGTGATGTCACCAAAACCCCCCTTGTGACCCCTCTATCGATTCAGCTTGGCAAATGGAGTCGATCGCCCTCAAGGGTTTTCATATCTTTTGCATCTATGAGGCTATTTCACTCGTGCATGTCAAACACATGACTCTAAAACATGGGCTTGGTGATGTCACCAAAACCCCCCTTGTGACCCCTCTATCGATTCAGCGTGGCAAATGGAGTCGATCGCCCTCAAGGGTTTTCATATCTTTTGCATCTATGAGGCTATTTCACTCGTGCATGTCAAACACATGACTCTAAAACATGGGCTTGGTGATGTCACCAAAACCCCCCTTGTGACCCCTCTATCGATTCAGCGTGGCAAATGGAGTCGATCGCCCTCAAGGGTTTTCATATCTTTTGCATCTATGAGGCTATTTCACTCGTGCATGTCAAACACATGACTCTAAAACATGGGCTTGGTGATGTCACCAAAACCCCCCTTGTGACCCCTCTATCGATTCAGCTTGGCAAATGGAGTCGATCGCCCTCAAGGGTTTTCATATCTTTTGCATCTATGAGGCTATTTCACTCGTGCATGTCAAACACATGACTCTAAAACGTGGGCTTGGTGATGTCACCAAAACCCCCCTTGTGACCCCTCTATCGATTCAACGTGGCAAATGGAGTCGATCGCCCTCAAGGGTTTTCATATCTTTTGCATCTATGAGGCTATTTCACTCGTGCATGTCAAACACATGACTCTAAAACATGGGCTTGGTGATGTCACCAAAACCCCCCTTGTGACCCCTCTATCGATTCAGCTTGGCAAATGGAGTCGATCGCCCTCAAGGGTTTTCATATCTTTTGCATCTATGAGGCTATTTCACTCGTGCATGTCAAACACATGACTCTAAAACATGGGCTTGGTGATGTCACCAAAACCCCCCTTGTGACCCCTCTATCGATTCAGCGTGGCAAATGGAGTCGATCGCCCTCAAGGGTTTTCATATCTTTTGCATCTATGAGGCTATTTCACTCGTGCATGTCAACTAGAACGAATGTATGGGATAATAAAATTACCAGAATTCCAGTGCGTGTTCCATGGTTTTTGACATTTTTTTTTAGGAAATTCTATAAGTCTATAAATATATTCTGGTATCAACAGCAGCCTTTTCTGGTCAAAGTACTAGACCTTCCTTCGTTCACATATGGTTGTGCTTCTGGTAACATGACTAGAATCTGGTATTATGACTATCGGGTTTTTTTCAGTGTGGAGTATCAATGTGTCTCGGAATTAAATGTGAAATGATGTCTAAGACGGATATAGCAAGCTGACAACAGTGAATACTTCCCATTTAAATACGTGAGACACAATCGATTGATAAAAAGGCCATGACCCCCTCAAGAATCGATTGCTTCTCATTCGAAACAAATGGGAAGAATGCATGGTTGCCAAATCTCTGGATCTGCCCGTGGCGAATGATCCTCAGACCGGACAGACGCAGCAATGTCGATACCTAGAATCGAACATTGCACTCCTCGGGCCTAATTAAAAATAAGTTCCGTCGTCGATATGGATTATTATAATGCGCGGCTCGTTTCTTTGCTGATAAGGCTCAATTATAATATAATCGAAGTGACATGACGGAGCCACGGAGGGTCCAAATTAATTAGACGATATAAACACACGAAAGAAATGAAAATTCTATAACGGAATGAATGAGAGAGACTTACAATGACGCTGCCTAATTAGTGTTGAGCAGTAATCGCTGGATCACCCCATTTAACCGAACGCGAATATCTACATCGCTTTTATCGTCAGTTTATTCGCGAGCGGCTCATGAGAGTCTTTGAAACAGCGTTGCCATTTTATTTTTCGGAGAAACTATCAAAATAATTTTCAATTTTATCGATGCCAATGGAGCAGTTTCAAGGGTCTGAAATGTTGTGTTTTTTATAAAGATAATGATAGAACTTGATGAGCTGAGAACAAGGGTGCCTTTAGTTTTTTCCTAAGTGTCCCGGTTTTGGAGATACACACAAGTAAAATTGTAAAAAAAAGTGTGCATAGTGACGTCACTACGCGGAATTCCCATATAAAACAATGTATTTTGGGCCAAATTCTCATTTGCGGAAAAATGGGACTTAATTAGAAACCAAAGGTATCTTTGTTCTTAGCTCATCAAGTGCTTTTATTTTCTATATAAAAAACACAACATTTCAGACCCTTGCAACTGCCCCATTCGTATAAAATCTATAACCTTTCCAAAAAAGAAGGAAAAAAAAAAAAAAAAACGCGTCTGGATCAGAGGTCCAGAGGATGTTTTGGTCATATCGATCAGACATTTTATGAAAAACAACAAGTTTAACACATCTCGTTCTAAAACTTATGATATTAAAAGTTTTCAAAACAATTTTAATGTTTATTATTATTGCCCTTCCTTTGATCAAACATAAAGTCCTGGAAAATATTTCTGACACACATCGATGGATCAGTTGGGGGGGGGGGGGGGTTTGTTTTGAAGATGTCTTGGTTCAATCAATCAGACATGTTCATGAAAAACAACAGCAATTTTAATATATCTTCTTACATGTAAAACGTATCAGATCAAAAGTTATAAAGTTGTTTTGATAGCGTTTTTTATTGCTTTTCATTGATCAAACATAAAAGATTAATAAATGTTCATGACGCAAACCAAATGGGGGAGTTGCAAATTTTTTATTCAGACGTAATGGGTCAGTTGCAAACTTTTGCTACAGTGTTATGGATTGTCTGATTCCTACGCAAAATCGCGTGAAAATCACATTGAGAGCATCCACTCATGAACTTACAAAAGACATTTTAAGAAAAATCAAAGATGGCGGTCAAATGAAGGAGGGTCACTCTGGGGGAGTCCCATCTAATTGCACTTTCTCTATGAAAAATCATTTTTCTCGGTATAGAAAGTTGAAAATTAGTAGAACTCCTCATTGTGACTCGCTTATTTTAGGAATTTTATCAAACGCATTCATTGAGTTAGTAAGTCGATTTTGAAATTTTCTGATTCTCTCAAACGAAGTTGCTTTCAACTAATTTACAACGCAGTAGACTCTCTCCAAAGGCTGCATCAAACGTTTGCAACAGACCCATTTAAGCGCCGATTTCTACTGTGAAAACCTGGAAAGATACTCACAAAATGCACCCTCATTAAACACATAATGCTATATTAAGGCGGGATCGTAATTACTGCATTACGCCCTGATCATAGGAGGTTCCTACCTGAAAATATTGTCACTCCATTTAAATGTGGCTAAAAAGAGATGCATTTCCTTCTTTTACCTATGTGACAGAGCTAAATTAGTCAGCTATAGGTCGTCTCAGATAACCTCGGTTCTGACAGCTCTTTGAATACATACGTAAAAACGTTGACGCCGCTCACAGCGTGAATCATTAGAACTTTAATCCGCAAAATAGACTCGGTTAGCTGTTAACATTAAAACGTAATGAAAGACTTGATATCGTCTTTCTGCGCATGTGAAAAAAGAACTGTCGGAACTGAAGAGCCTCTGTGAATCATCCCTCTGGTGGCTGGCTACTTCATGTTAGAACAGAATAGAATAGAAAGTTCATTCATGCATCTGAAAACAGCTATAGTACAAGTAAAAAGCAAAGTTTCTATCAACATTATAGCAGGTGCGTAGTTAGTACGCAACTGTGCAATTTTACAGGTTATTAATTACAATTTATAACTTTCAACGAAATTACAATTATTACATAATTAGGAATTTCCCATTATTAAGTATAAGCTACACCGCTTTATACACAATCGCACATTTGAAAGCACTTAATGAGTTTATGAGTTGATCACGTGCGTCCAACATTGTTGTTTCCACAAGTTTTTATATCCTAATCGACCCTTGAATTGCCTCCGACTAAAGTTTGTGACTGCCCCATTTTTTTAAACATTTTTATTACAATTTTTTATACATAGAACCTGACATAAAAAGACCATTCTTCGGCTTAGCTGGTTTCAGAAAAGAGAATACCAACATAAAACCATAAAATGTCTTTGAATTCGTGCACTAGGAGCATCCGTTAGCAGCGTTGGGCAAATTAGGGGTGGGAAGGGGTGATGATCGATTACACTGTTAAGGCGTAAATTAGCGTAATTTTTTCGACGGTTGATTTTTACGGTAATCAGGACTGATTTGTGACAAATCCTCTATCACACTGGTTGCAGAAGAATTAGGTCTAATTGGAATGACCCTCAATACAGTTGTTTTAAATCCGAGAATACTACATTCATAATTATTTCGATTCAAAGGTTTAACGATCACCGACTACCCAGTAATTGAGTAATCCCAGTGATCGGTAATCGAATACACCCCCATTTGCCAAACTTTGCCCATTTACAACGAAACGGATTTTAAAAATGAATTTGAATAGATATTTGGCAACACTGTTTAGACATTGCGCGAGAGAGCTGATTACGTTCGGGTTACAAGTTGAGATCAAGGTTAATTTGCAAAATAAGCAATTATAATTCCACTTCGGTTCGTCAGTTGGTTTGTGTCGTTTCGAGCGCGGTATTAAATATAGGTCATGAAAAACTTTAATTGCTCGCCATATAACGAAGCGATAACATGCGCTTAACGGTTGATTATGATTATGATTCAGGTAATAATAATAATGACTGGATTATATCGCGTAGCAGAGTGTAGATAGTTGGTGATGCTCTGTACTCAATTGCAATGGCTTAAGTTGAAGAAGAACGTATCTCATTTCCATACGGAACAATAAGCCGTGTGAAAAGCATTTTGATTTGTATGAGAAATGAGATCAATCAAATTGTGAGCTAATGAGCAAATTTTTTACCAACGAACTATAACGATACATATAGAGTGGTTACTTTTTGCGCTATTGTTATGACCTATCCCAAATGGAGAGTACGGGCGATTTGCTTCGGGTTGGTTTGCCTCTTATTTTCTAACAAAGGCGGACCATGACCAAAGAAAGAGGGGGGCCTAAAAAGTGATTTTTTTTTTTTTTTTTTTTTTGCTTCTCAAGTCTCAAGTGATGACTTTTTCCCGAGTTTTAGCCCCTCCGACAAAAAAAAGTGGGGGGCTATAGCCCTCCCTAGCCCCTGATACGGTCCGCTTATGTTTTCTAACCTAAATTCACAAATTGTGTTTCATTCAGAGGAAACTGGTTTTAAACGAAAGTGCAAGTGTTTTAGAGTAGTTATCTGGACACAAAAATGGATTAATGGGTCTGTTGCATACTTTTGCTATAGCTTTATAGAGGATTTATTCGGGTGTAACATTGCGGGAAAATCACATTGACATTGAGCAAGTAGTCTCAAAATCCACTCATAAACCCCCTAAAAGCGTTTTAATGGAAGTCTAAGATGGCATTTGAAAGGACGAATCAACCTTGCATGCATGCACCACGAGCAGCAAAGCTGGCCAACGATGGCATCTAACATAGTAGGTACTTGCATTTTCAGAATTCTAGCAAATCGAAAAAAAAACGTCATAAAATCACCAAAGTAAGATCACAAACAATAACGAGAAAGTAAAATTTACGGGGGAAAAGTACACAGAATAACACAAAATGCCAGTACTATGAGGAAGTAAGGCGTTTGTTTACATTATTCTAACATTATAAATTGCCGTGGACAAATACATACATGTATACCTATTTTGTCGAATGCCGTCTTTGGCCATCTTTGCTGCTAGTGGTGCATTCACGCAGGGTTGATTTTCTCTTTCAACCGCCATCCTAGTATTTTCTTAAAACGGCTTTTGTGAGTTTTCGAGTGGATTTTAAGAATGTTTGGTGCTCTCAATGTCATTTTCACGCGACTTGACACCAGTATCAACCATCCATATTGATGCATCAAAAGTATGCAACAGACCCAATCCTATACAACTTATCCAGGTGAGAAAGCTTGCTTCTTTCATGCGTCAGTCAGTTTATTTATCGTGCAAATCCTTCCAAAAGAGACAAGTATGTCGATTTCTGTGTCCACATAGCCACTCCAAAACACTTTCCCTTCAATTCAAATGGATCTGTGACCATTTTTTTTTTTTTTTTTTAACTTTACAGGTCAAAAAAAAAGGCAAACAAGCCGAGCCCGTTTGAAAATGTCCATAAGAGATTTCTATCATGACTGCCTTCGTGAACATCCAAGAACCTCCAAAGAACATCCAAGAAAACACCTCTACACTTATAGATCATTGCTCCGTGCCTTTGGAGCAAGGTTATAGAGAGGTATGCTCATCTGACTTCGCGCCACAAATTCAGTGGCGCGCAGTTCAAAATCACTGCAGGCAAGATGACTGATAAAAAGCAGAAAACTTATACTCTTTGCAGAAAACATTGGGCTGCCCTGGCCCTCTGCAGGAAAGCAGAAAACCACCTAATGTTTTCTGCAAAGAGTATACGTTTTCTGCTTTTGTCGGCCATCTTGCCTGCAGTGATTTTGAACTGCGCGCCACTGAATTTGTGGCGCTAAGTCAGATGAGCAATGAGCATACCTCTTTAATCTATGACCTTGCCTTTGGAGTGTGTGTGTGTGTGTGTGTGTCCCTGAAGCCATCAGCAGGTTTAACTTGACGCATGCATGTATCTTCTTTTGATAAACGCCAGGTTGGCTCGTGCAATTATGGTTCGCACATTTCCTCACATAAATCAATAGACGGTTCTGCCTACCTAAAACTAACGAGCAGACCTCTTGTCAGAGCCGTAGCTAGAAATTCGTCTCTTTCTCTCTCATAGCCCATTCAAACGCGCATGTTAGAAAAAGATGTAGGGTGGTTCTATCGAGTGATTTCAACCCCTATATATGTCTCTCCTTTTCTGGCTCATGCGTTCGAATGGGCGGAAAGAGAGAAAGAAACATTCCTGGCAACAGCTACGGATTGGATCCCCACCCGTTTCTAGAATTTTAGCAACGATTATACAGCGAGCTCCGTGCCAGCCGTTGAGAATGACCTTAAGCCCGTAGGTCACTGTTAATTAAATGAGATTTAAATTAGGGTTTCTTTTTTATTATTCTTTTTCTACCGTAAAACACCGGGACTTCTTGGAACATTAGCCACTCGGTCACATGAGTTAAGGTGAGAATCGGGATTGCCGTTTTGCTTAAAAATACCATCCCTGGTAAAAATCCTCATCAAAAATCATCAAAAAAATCTCAGCATGAGATTTGGAACCTGATTTCATATTGAAATTGATTGATTGTTTTTAAAGAAGTGATTTCTCTCATTGTTGAGTTAATTCGAGAAAATGAGTATGCTGATGGACTGTTTTAGCACTGCGATGTATCGCATCAATGGGTCTGTTGCAAACTTTTGCTACAGCGCTATAGAGTGATCAATCTCTTGTAAAATCGCGTGAAAAGCCAGTTGGTGGCAGCAAAAAGTCATACAATGCAAAAACAAACTCTCAAGAGGCTTTTAACTGAAATCTAAGATGGCGATAAAATATCGAGCAACCTGTATGCATGCACCATGAACATCCAAGATGGCCAACCTCACAACATCGATCACAACGCAAACGAACTCATAACCTCCGATGCTGTGAGGTTGTTAACGTTGGCCATCATGGATGTTCACGGTGCGTGCACGCAGGTTGCTCGATATTTTACCGCCATCTTGGGTTTCAGTTAAACGCCTCTTGTAAGTTTGATACTACATTTTATGACTTTCTGTTACCACCAATGGACTTTTCACGTGATTTTACTTAAGATTTAACACTCTATATTGCTGTAGCAAAAGTTTGCAGCAGACCCATTGCCGTCCGAAGACCTCTGGTTTCAAACCAAGGGCGAATCCAGCAACATGGCAACTGCGTATTCTTCCCATTTGAATGTGTGAGAAACAATCGATTAGTCAAGGGGTCATGGCCCCCTCAAGAATCGATTCTTCCTCATACGTTCAAATGGGAAGAATACATGGTTGCCATATTGGGATTCGCCCTTGGTTTGGAACCAGAGGTCTTCGGACGGCTATTGATGCGATACATCGCAGTGCTAAAACAGTCCATAAGCATACTCATTTTCTCGAATTAACTCATTAATGAGAGAAATCACTTCTTTAAAAACAAGGAGACACGTTTACTTGTGCCATCAGTTTTCCTTGCGAAAAGTAAAGTTCTGTTGCATGAAGGAGAATCACTGTCAAAGCAAGGAATCTTTTACTTATAGCAGCAGACATTTTCCCTGGGTTAAAGGCAGTGGCGGCTCGTGCGATTTGGCAACCATGCTTTTTTACCATTTAAACCTAGCAAAAGTATCGATATCTTGGGGGTGCATTGCACCTCCTAAGGATCGATTGTTTTACATAGGTTTAAATGGAGGGATTGCACTGTTGCCACATTGCACGAGCCGCCACTGGTTAAAGGCATTCCCCCTTTGTCAATATTTCACTGTGCAGTTTCTTTAACACAAACTAAACAAACCTTGGATTAAAGAAATAATTTTCTCTCAGTGAATGTAAATCTTTCAAATTTCCCGCCAAATTTGACAGCGTTGTTGAGAATAGAATAGCGGAGAGACTCTAAGAGTTCTATAATAATGGAAAGAACCGAGGTAAATTTCACGGTGATTTCGAATTTTCCTTTTTTTTCTATACCTGTTTATTTTTTATTTTTTTCTTTTTCTGCCGTTGCTTTTATTTGTTCTGGCAGTAGAAGGTGCTAAACGTTTAAGTTTCTTTTGTTCACCTTTTGTCCGACACGAAACGAAAACACTTTTTAAAACTGCAACACCTCAGCCTTCGCACAGTTCCGGCGCAATCAATCGAAACAAGGATTCATCTCTCGAGCTACGAGATCAAAATATCCAGAGCAATCAGAACTACAGTTTTGTATGAACAGGGTGGCTTTTTAAAGCCCTTGCCCCTCTTCTCATCAGGGGCGGCTCGTGCAATTTGGCAACAATGTCATCCCTCCATTTGATTGTATGTAAAACAATCGATCCGAAAGTGAAGCAGCGCTTCTCCAACAATCGATTGTTAAACATATATTCAAATGGAGCGAAGACATTGTTGTCAAATAGCACGAGCCGCCACTGCTCCTCATTTAGGTTTCCTTTGCTGAATGAGGGAAAGAGTTGCTATTTTCACGATTCATCATCATCATTATTGATAATTTTTTGTTTTTTTCATTTACTTGGGGTCAGCCCCCTCCCACCGTGTGCCCCACGATCGAAAATTGCAGTGTGGGAAATGCTGTGTGTATTTAATTGAATCTTAAAATTGCGGCTGACCAGTGACCAGTGGCAAGGCGTGAAATTTGGCAACCATGTATTTCCTCCATTTAAATTCACAAGAAAGGTCGAACGCTTCAGTCATCGGCGATGACCAGGCATTTCGACCTTTCTAATGAGTTCAAGTGGGGAAAAAAGAACGTTTGCCAAATCGCACGCCTCGCCACGGCGGCTGACTGACCAAAAGCTTTCTCGGTTCAATGGGGCGCTCTTGCAAACTTTTGCTGTGAGCAAATGAATAGTTTAATATGATGTAAAAACCAGCAAAAATTAAAAAAGTGTAAAATTCAGAACTAAACTCACATAACTGCTATAAAGGCAAAGTTTTTTACGGCGGATCAACGATAAGGTATCATGGGAGATTCCCATCTACTATGTAACTTTCTCTACGGCAACAAAGAAATATGTCTCAATTTAGATAGGAATCTCCCATGATACCGCAGCGCCTCTCCGCCATTATGTCCGATTCTGAGAGTGAATTTTGTGATTTTTTAGAGTACTCATCGTCATTTTTTACATGCCTCTATGCAAGAATCAACACTTCAATCCCCTACAGCAAAATTTAGCAAGCCCATTCAGTGTATTACTGCAATGCTCGAAACTACAAGATGCAATGCAGGAGCTACCGTTGTGCGTATAATTAATGGGATTTTTCATTTCACCGATGATTCCATCGGTTGATAAAAGATTACACAGTTCGGTTCAGTGTATCAGTGTACTGCATGCGAAAATACTCAGATCTGCTATCTTTTCTCGATCTGTGCGATCGCCGTGTTAAATTATTAAAATGTTCCCAAGTTTTTTTACAGTAATCGACGACTCCACCGGTTGAGAAAAGATTAGAGATGCGAGTATTGTTGTGCATTAGTCATACACTGACCTTAACTGTGCGTTATGTTATCAACCGGTGGAATCATTGGTGAAATGAAAAATGCCATAAATTATAAGCAAAATTGCAGCTCTGATGCAATGTTACAAAATCAAATGATCTATCCTTGACAGTGAAGAGCACGGGAAAAAATAAAACTATATGAAAAAGGCAATGTAGTCCCGTAAAATGAAGGAAACGCTAATTTTACAAGTTATTTGCGGTGAAACCCACTAGACTCATTGCTAATTTAACGATTTGAACTGTAAATTTTGCTTAAGTTTTATTAATTTTCCAATTTTTATTGTAAATTTTTCAAATTGAATTATGAATTTTACAATCCAAAACATTGTGACTTTTGAAATTTGTATAATTTCTGTTGCAAACTTTGCTACAGCGCTATAGTGTTCAATCTCACGTAAAATCGCGTGAAAAGTCCATTGGTGGCATCAGAAAGTCATGAAATGCAATAATAATTTCACAAGAGACGTTTAATGAAATCCAAGATGGCGGTAAAATATCGAGCAACCTGTATGTATGCACCACGAACATCCAAGGATAGCCAACCTCACAATATCGATCACACCCAATAACAACGTAAATAAATACGTAACCTCTGAAGCTGTGAGGGTTGTCAACGTTGCCAATCCTTGGATGTTAAAGGAGCATGCATACGGATTGCTCGATATTTTACCTCCATCTTAAATTTCATTAAACGTCTCTTGTGAGTTTATTATCGCATTTCATGACTTTCTGATACCACCAATGGACTTTTCGGGCGATTTTACATAATCATATACGATGAAACACTCATTATCGCTGTAGCAAAAGTTTGCAACAGACCCATTGTCTTGTCGTGACAGCTATATATATACTAATTGAAAAAGTAACAATGTTTTGGATTGTAAAATTTACAGTTCAAATTATAAAATTGATAAAACTTACGCAAACAATCCAAAACGTAAGTTTAGCTATATGGATGGCACATTTTACCAAACATTACTAGTAAAATTAGCATTTGCTTTATTTTACTGGTTTTACAAAGCCATTTTTCCGTGAGGTAAGGATATCCAGAGATTTCGACGATCCGATTCACAGTGCTCCAAAAGTACCTTGGATCCTTCTCCTCCTCCCTCATCTTCTGTTCTGTGGTCACTGATCACCGATCATAGGTCACCGGTCGATGGTCAGCAGCTGCCCTTCATTAAAAGCCCACGTTCGGTAAACTCTCGCGTCATCGTATGAGTTCGTCAATTCAAAGCGGGGAAGAAAAAAAAAAAAAAAAAAAAAAAAAAAAAAAAAAAAAACATAAAATTGCGCTGTTGTCAGATTTTGCGAATGAATGTCATTAATTTACTTCAACATGCGAATGGCAACTATAGGAGAACTTTCCACCGGAATCTAGCATCTAGCGACGCTTGAGAGAAAGAAAGCACTGCGCTTGTCTATAGTGCCCATTGACGGCTCGTGAAATGCGATTTATCGATGGCGACTCCATTTAAAACTATAGAAAAGTATAGATCATCAGGGGGTGCAATTGAAGTTTGAACCCCAGAGAAATCGATACTTTTCTATGGTTTTAAATGGAGAGGACATCGATAAATCGCATTTCACGAGCCACCCTTAATAGTGCCGCACCAAGTCGGTCTTTTACTCTAGAGATGCCGTTTGGTTTATATTTAATGGACCAGTTGCGTTCTTTAACAATGGAGCTGTTGCAAATTTTCGCTACAGGCTTATTAATAGATGATTAATGATTATGGGGTAAAACTAACGACTAGCGCGCTAAAAGATCACGAAATCCACTCCCAAACTCATACACTGCTTTCAAACGCGAGACCGTAATGGCGGCCGTTGCCACCGATTACACGAGGCTCCATCTACGCGAGGTAATCTCGCAACACCACACAAGAAGAAGAAGAAGAGCATACAATGGGTCTGTTGCACACTTCGGCTACAGCGTTTTAAAATATCAATTCCTATGTAAAAAGCCGAGAAAATAACAATGGCAGCATCAGAAAACAGTGAAATTCAGTAATAAACTCACAAATTGCGAAAAACACTAGACACTATTCACCCCTGTATCTTTCCACCACGTGCACGATATTTCGCGAAATTAGCGCGGCACATTCAAATAATCACGGCCGACTGTCATCACAGCTGACTTCATAAACAAATAAACAGTAAACACTGACGGCGTCTGTTCGTATTCTTACGTTTCAATAAACTCAATTCCTTACAAAAGGTTGTGTAAGGTACGGACACCGATATTTGTGTCGAAAACTTAGCAAAATGAAACAATAACACACAGGAGTTCCAAGCATGATGATCGAAGTTGGAATCATCTTTGGATCACTTGTGAGTTATTGTTTCATTTTGATAATTTTTCGACACAAATATCGGTTTCCGTACCTTTCACAACCTTTTGTGAGGAATTGAGGATATTGAAACGTAAGAATTCGAGCAGACGCCGTCAGTGTTTACTGTTTATTTGTTTATGAAGTCAGCTGTGATGACAGTCAGCCGTGATTATTTGAATGTGCCGCGCTAATTTCGCGAAATATCGTGCACGTGGTGGATAGATACAGGGGTGAATAGTGTCTAGAGTTTTCCGCAATTTGTGAGTTTATTACTGAATTTTAGTGTTTTCTGATGCTGCCATTGTTATTTTCTCGGCTTTTTACATGGGAATTGATACTTTAAAACGCTCTAGCCGAAGTGTGCAACAGACCCATTACCATAAGATTTGGGCGGCAACGGCCGCCATTACGGTATCGCGTTTGAAAGCATTGTATGAGTTTGGGAGTGGATTTCGTGATTTTTTAGTGCGCTAATCGTTATTTTTACAGGGTTTTACCCCGATTTCAGCTATTAATATGCATGTAGCAAAGGTTAGCAACAGCCCCATTCGACACAGTGATTCTAAAGTAAAATTCGGCGGAAATGCCGATGCGCGCTTTAAAAACTTTAAAAATCCTATAATTAAGTAATGCAAGAAACGACTTCCATTTCAATCAATCCGCGCTACACTAGCCACTATTATCACCGACATACAACTATACATGTAGACGAAACCATCGCGTTTATGTAAGAATCAACAGAACTTACAAACGTTGGAATCATGGGCGCCCGCAGCGGGGGACATGAGGGGGCACGTCCCCCCCCCGGAATTCAAAACATTCAAAATTTCACGATATGAAAGGAGCAAAAATAAATGAAATGTTCATCAAAGGAATAATAGTCGACGAACTTCATTATTTGTTTATTTTGTAATTTTAACTCACTTTTTGCAAGGAACAGTAGAATTATACACTTTTCTGATGTCATTATCATCTGACTGCTGTCACTATATTTATAATATCAAACACTTCAAAATTATCATAAAAATTTGGTACACCTACAACAATGGCTTAGTAAGTAATTGCTTACTGTTTGGATGAAGAAAAAAAAAAAAAAAATTTCGGGGGGGGCCTAGACCTTCCATTGGGGTTCAACAAGTATGCCCCCCTTGACAATTTTTCTACGGGCGCCCATGGTTGGAATGTTTCGTTTACATGCGTACATTTCTTCTATATTTGTGTAATATTTGATAAGCCAGAAAATACCAGACAGCAAACGCAGCCAATGTTTCAAGTACTTAAAAGGGAATTCCATCATTTTGTAGTTACGATGTCGTTTACACATCATGCACGGTGGTTCCAACTATGTAGCAGTAAGTCCGTGCAAATCGTGTCTGCTGTAGCGTGGGCTCTTTGTAATTGAAGTGGTTTCCTGAGTTAATGAGTGGTTTTCAAACATTTCAATGAGCCCAATTTTACGAAAAAATCAAGGTTCTTTACATTGAAATGGCAAAGGTACGCATTACGCAACAGACTCTTTGGGATTCAATGGTTTAATGGTTCACATCTGGCAACGCAGGTCAATTCGGTGGACTCGGGGGTATATTATTTCACCTTCGTCTGATTTATAGCTTCTTAAACGCTGCTTTGAATTGGGCTTCTTCGGGAGTTCTCTCTCTGGTCACTTTGGGAGGTCGATACTTACTTAAACACTTCCATTTTCTCGGCTTCCATTCAGTTTTACGGCGACCGAGTATGTATTGAATGAATAGCCGTTCGCAAATAACGCCACCCTCTGACCCTCTCTCTCTCTCTCTCTGTCAAGTTTAATGAACTTAATTTTTTCTCGTAATTCACTCGCACTATCGGTGTGTCACTGATCCAACAAATTGTCCTTCTCTCTCTCTCTCTCTCTCTCTCTCTCTCTCTCTCTCTCTCTCTCTCTCTCTCTCTCTCTCTCTCTCTCTCTCTCTCTCTCTCTCTCTCTCTCTCTCTCTCTCAGGTCATTTAAATGCATGTTCCAGAAAAGGATGGAAAAGGAGATGAAAATCATGTTACTGCCCCTCAGCTGTCCTTTTCTAACTCACACGTCCAAACGGGAGGAGAGAGAGAGAGAGAAAGAGAGAGAGAGAGAGAGAGAGAGAGAGAGAGAGAGAGAGAGAGAGAGAGAGAGAGAGAGACATACACACTGGCGGATCCAGGAAATTCTCCTTCTCCTTCTCTCAGACCATTGAAACGCATCCGCCAAAAAAGGATGGAAGAGGGGGTTGAAATCATGTGACTGACCATTGCTGATAGGAATAACAAGTGAATAATGCGAATAATTTTAGTATATTATTCATGGTTATTCAAAAAATTATTTTTGCCCATCACTGTTCTGGGGTTCTTCAGGCACAGTTCGTCGAGAAACATAATTTCGAGCAGAATTTGACGGGGGGGGGGAGGCGGTTCGGTAAAAATTGGTCACAAAAGGGCCCCAAGCTTCTACGTATTTGAACAATAATCGCTTACAATCACTATCAGTGGTTCATGCCGTTCGCAAAACCCCATAAGATTCTGTGGAAACAACTGCGAGCTTGAAAAAACACAGCTCTTCATCGGTTCATGGAAGATTATCCCAGTGTCTCCCCAGTGACTCATATCCAAAAGAAAAATGACCCCTCCCTACCTACCTCTCCCCACCTTGATTGAAAGCTCAACAAGACATTAGTCGTACAAGAAACAGACATTGGGGGCATCTTATTCAAGTATTATTGTGAGCAGTTATTGTTGCTTGGATTTTTATCTGCACTGATAAAATCAAGAGTTTTCTTTTCTATCCACTCGTTTAAGTCTCTCAGAACTCACCGTTAAATCATATTCGATTTCGGCGCAGTTGCAGCAAGTGAATTATGGTGATTCAAAGTCTAGTTCGTTTTTCGTATAAACCTATACAAAAGAATGGATCATTTGGGGGTTCAATCGTACTTACATAAAATCGATTCTTTCTCATTGATTCTAAGGGGAGAAAATCGATTTTTGGTTCGAAAAAAAATCTACAGATTTTCCTTTTACTACGCGCTCAGTTATCGGCATGCCTATTCCGCTATTTTGAACTGCACGCAACGAGGTAGTGGTAATCGATACATCCCATTGGTTTTAACGGCGTCTACGCTGACTATTTTTGAGTCGTTTAAATCGTCAAATCCCCACGAAATTCCATGTAGTCATATGGAATTTAATCCATGGAGATGGGTACCTGCTAATTTTGATCATGGGTTTTCACGGGAAAGCTGGGTACCTGGGTTGTCAAGCCCGCGTTGGTTTTACGAGTGAAAAAGAATCGTCATCAAAAACACTGGCGGATCCAGCAATCTGGCAACAGTGAATTCTTCCCATTTAATCGCATGAGAAATAATCGATCAATCACGAGGATACAGCCCCTTTAAGTATCGATTGTTAATCATACTTTCAAATGGGAAGAATGATCAGTTGCCAGATTGTTGGGTCCGCCTACGATCAAAAGAGCGCAAAAATATTTGGTAATTCAGAACGAAGCACTTTATGAGATATAAAACCAATGACCACTCGAAATACTTCTGAAATCTCGAGAATCTAAAAAATCCTAAAATCCGCAGAATGAGTTGCGAGGAAAATCCAACTTGTACAACACATTCTTGTCCCCTCCCCAGCACCCACTCATGAAACACGCCCCCCCCCCCCCACCCAACAAGCTGCGCTCAAAGAATAGACCACGGCTCCAACTAACCTAACAAACGCAATAACAGAACCACATACATACATTCAACCCGCGCTTCTCGCGGTACAAGTATTTTAATACACACATGAGTTTAATTAATAAATAACTAAAAGTAATTAGTAATATAAATCATTAGAGAAATATTAATGAGCGAATTTGGTGGGCAATTAATTACGACAGCGATAATTACTATGACTCTGCTGCCACCGTACATACATATTAAAACACACACACATACACTCACACACACGAGAAGAAGTTGTGTTTTCTCTCAGCTCGGTCGTTGGGGGTAATCAACAGAACTCTGAGAAAAACAAAAGAATTCCGGTTGATTCTTGGATGAAGAAAAAAAAAAAAAAAAAAAACCAGGAAAAAATAATAATAATAATAATAATAATAATAATAAAAAAAAAGAAGAATGTTGACCGGCAATGGTTGATACGCGTTGGGCAGGTGAGGGGTCATAGTAAGGGGATTGGTGGGGGGCGAGGGAGGGAGAGGGAGGGAGAGGGGGAGGGGTGCGTGCGTATGAAATGAAAACGCGTTTGCGTTGAAAGAACTTAAACGGAGGTTTGAGGCCCATGACTCAACAATTTTAACAAGTTAGCTAATTTAAAATAAGATAATTATCAGCTTATTAATTCAGCGATAATTTACATCAACTCAACACACATGCAATGGATACACCTATTTATTACTTCGGCTAGCTCTGTTACCTACATGCGTGAGCTGGACATTACAATATGTTGGGCATACCAAATACCAGTCTACTCGCATTTTTCTTACTAGCATACAGGGTGACTATTAAAATGAATCGTAGGAAATACCCGACAAACACTTTCTCACATCAAAATTATTCGGAAGAGCTGCTCTTCTCAGAGCCCCCTTTTAATATTCTGAGGGAGACCCCCAGACCCTCCTTAAGAGTTTAATTTTATAATATGCTGGTTGCAGAATGTTTTTGCAAATTTTCATCAAAATTCAAACTGCTACATTTGAAACATTCCGATTTTTCCCTACGCTCATGGGCGGATACAGGGAGTTGTCTCTCTCTCTCTCTCTCTCTCTCTCTCTCTCTCTCTCTCTCTCTCTCTCTCCCTCTCTCTCTCTCTCTCCTTCCATTTGAACTTATGTGTTAGGAAAGGACAGCAGAGGGGGCTATCTCGTGACTTTGGCTCCCTCTTCTGTCCTTTTCTAACGCACATTTTAAAATGGGAGATGAGAGAGAAAGACAATTCCCTGTATCCGCCCTTGCCTACGCTCTCCAACTTTACCCATTTTTCCATTGCTTTTGATGGAAATCTTTTAACATCTTTAACTTGCCTGCAGTTCAAAATTTTGAAGGGGAAAAAAACTGCTTCTGAGAAAGTAAAAAGGGCCCAATAGGAATTACTCAATTTTAAAAAGTACAATTTTCTAAGCTAATTATGGAGAAAAACCCAGAGGGCCGATCTTTAACTTCATCGATAATTCGATCGAAAATACTGTCTATGAGTGATGTATGCTATTTGTCCAAACTTAGCTGTTTGTTGAGGTAACCTTCGTTAAAGTGCCCCTTTTTTAAGGCCTTTCAATAGAAAGCCTTTAAATAGCGGAAGCTTTGACGATGATTGCCATAGCAACAACCAAGTTTCACAATTTTGGATCAACGGCATCATCACTGATCATAGACGGTCTTAACGATCGATATATCGAAAAAGTTGATGATTGGCCCGTAGGACTGATTTTTTCCCCCTCTGAAAAACTAGTTATAATTCCGCACCTTTAGGCGTGAAGCAAAAACTTTTTGGTTGTCAGATTAAAAAAGTATGATCTTTTGAAAGGGTATCTAGCTCTTTAAATGGGTTTTTTTTTTTTTTTTTTTTTTTTTTTTTTTTAAAGACACCCTGTATAGTATAAAGCGCTCTCGTAACGTATGTGTTAGTATGTCTCCCGATTATAGAGTCTATTTTTGATATCCCCCTCCTCAAAAATAAAGAATAATCGTGTTGCGACATCAAATTCATCCTGTTTCGGACTTTTCTACCCATTTCGTATCGTATTTTGATGAGGGGAATATTACGTATTTCATCGAAATGTTTTCTTAATGACTTTCGGTTCGAAATTTCTCACGCAACAAAATACTAGTTTTTTTTACAACCGAAATGGAATTCATTCCGTAATTCCTTTTACTCTGGAAAATTAGCCGGATAATTAGCTTCGAGTTGAACGCTTGGGCTTAAAAACCGGATCGAAAATATGAATGCGGAGACTGAAATCTAATTTTAATATTTAAGCATGTAAGTAACGCACGTCGGATATAAATAAAATTTAATTCAGGTATCGATAAAAACAAATTAAAATGGAATTATTGTTTGCACCAAAATCTGAAATTCATCTTTCGAGCTCCAATACATTTTCTTTAAGGCGGGTGTTTGATTGCCTCAAAGATTCGGGTTTTGCTGAAATGCTTTGCTTTTGAGATTTTTACCTTCTCAAATATTTAACGAAGTTTGAAATTGAGAAAGTATTGCGATGGCGCAGATGTCTGTCTGTCTCAGAGCTGCCAATTTGCGTAGATTTAATGACATTTTGAAATTCACCGAAGATTCCACCGGTTGAGAAAAGATTACAGAGTTTAGTTCAGCGTGTGACTGTGATGCCCGAAAATACTAGAGTCTTAGAGTCGTCGATAATTTTGAAAACTTGCGGATATTTTAATTAATTAACTGCGCTTCCACCGATTGAGAAAAGATTGCAGATCAGAGTATTTCCGTGCATTATATAGTTATACACTGAATTGAACTATGTAATCTTTTCTCAACCGGTGGAATCATCGGTGAATTTAAAAATGTCATTGAATCGCAAATCGGCAGCTCTGGTCTCTCTGTCTGTATCCCAACATAACTTTTGAACCAATGACCCACGTGCGTCCAAATTTGGCAGTGAAGTTGCTTCCAACATTCCTCAGAGGGGCTGTTTTTTTTTTTTATTTTTAAAAATTTTAAATTCAAAGCAAGTTTTGGAGGGTAAAACGTTTATATTAAAATCAATGAAGAAATGGGTAAAATGGCTAAATATATAAATTGGGAAAATGAGAATATTTTAAATGTTGATGTTTAAATTTTGAAGAAAATTTGCAAAAGAATTATCGCCCTAGAACGCCAAAAAAAAAAAAAAAAAAAAAAAAAAAAAAAAAAAAAAAAAAAATCTCCGTCCAAAAAGCGATATAAATTGGGAAAAATTGGAATATTTTAAAAGTACATGTTTAAATTTTGAAGAAAATTTGCAAAAGAATTATCGCCCTAGAACGTCAAAAAAAAAAAAAAAAAATCCCCGTCCAAAAAACTATATAAATTGGGAAAAATTGGAATATTTTAAAAGTACATGTTTAAATTTTGAAGAAAATTTGCAAAAGAATTATCGCCCTAGAACGTCAAAAAAAAAAAAAAAAAAAAAATCCCCGTCCAAAAAACTATATAAATTGGGAAAAATTGGAATATTTCAAATGTACATGTTTAAATTTTGAAGAAAAGTTGCAAACAAAAATTATAGCCCTAGAACGCAAAAGAAAAAGAAAAAAAAAAAAAAAAACTTCCCCGTCCAAACAACTCTATGCAACATTCTGCAAACTGAAACGGATAAAAAATATACGAATGATAAAAGTGGATTGCTTATAATCACAATAACCTCTGATACCATCTTGAAGCAAAGAAACTACACGAACCGAACTCTGTTTGAGAGGAGGTCAGTGCGGTGGCCTCTCAAGAATACAATCGAACATCGAGTCATTGCTATTGTAGTGACTCCATGAGTTTCAAATTAAGGAATAATAAGAGCGATTCAGACCGAAGTTTGCAGTTTGCCGAAGAAAGAGGGACATGACATCACCAGGCCTCCCATTTTCAAAGTTATAAAAACACCAGGTGATTTTCTTCATGCCTATTGTCAATTCCGGCTCTGAAAGAAGAGAAATTGTCTGCTTTAATTTGACCGAGAAATGACCTGATCACCTGAATAGGTGGGTACTCTCTGGAAGGGATGGAAGCGTGAGGAAGATTGCCAAATTTGGCAAAGTAAATCTAAAATACTTAGTTTCTTTCCGTTGGACTGAACGCTCTTGGGAGAAAATTGCCGATTGCTTGGAGGATTTCTGTTGAATATAATTCATTCCAAACTTACATAACACACATCCACTGCGGGGGGGGGGGGGGGGTGGGCTAAGGGGGCAGAAGCCCCCCTAGACCTCCGATTTTTGAGGGCAGAGGGGAGAGGGGGAATAATTTTCAGTCAAACACACTCATCAGTGCGAGCCCCTCCCAAGAAAAATCCTGCGTGGGCCTTTGATCCGTACCATTATTATTGGTTTTCGTAAACATTAATACAACTAGAAAAAATAATCTCGAGAGTTTTGAGAGGTTTTTCATCCTGGACAAAGAAGCGAATGGTTCTGCAGACATTAAGACGTAATAAGTTATGGCATCGGTTTGCCCACATGTTTCGCTATTTTGCTTGAAAATCAAAACTTCGATAAAAATTACGGTTTTTCGATGGAAATTACGCTTTTTCGATTATCTTAAGGTGAAAAGTTGGCTTAAATACATATTTTATACCATATTTTCCCGTTTTTCCGCACTCACAGAAAGTGCCTTGGTGTCGTTTTAGGCCACCAAGTCAAGCTCAAAAGTGACACCTGACGCCCTAGCCGTAGCCAGGGTATTGTCTTTCTCTCTCTTAACCCATTTGAATGCATACGTTAGAAAAGGACGGATATAGGGGCTGTCACGTGACTTCATCCCCTGTTTCTGTCCTTTTCTAACACATTCATTCAAATGAGCTATGAGAGAGATGAAAACAATATTCTGGCTTCGGCTGTGCCTGACGCCTTATTCTGACAGCAAAAAGATGAGAGAATCTGGTATAAAGTAGCTATGAAAGCCATATCTATTATCTATTCACCTCAGAATCATCGAAAAATCAAAAACTCAATCGATATTTTGATTTGCAACCAAAATAGCAAAAAGCATCGGCATCACTAATGCCATAACAAATTACATCTAATTTCAATTCGTTTCTGCATGAGTTGGCAACACTGCTTTTAAACTGAATAACAGACCAAGAACAATGTAATTATTGTCGGATCGGTAGGCGTGATGCCCTGCATTTGTCCCCGAATTACAAAATGCGCTGATTTATGGTTCATTCGGCGATTTTTCTTCTAACAGCCACCACCCTCTTTGATTGTTCGTCAAAATGCAGGGTTGAAAAGGGAGGGAGGAGGGAGGGACACTTGAGGACAAGTGAAGCCACAATGATTATGAGGCACCTCGCAGCTCAGGTGAGAGGAGGCTGACGGCACAGCATGAGACCCACACGAGAGGTCATCTTGACCTCGCAGTCGCACGTGGCAATATAAACGCCTCCTACCTTAATTCTACCACCCTCATCCCCCTACCCACCTTGTAAAATAGCAAGCAATTACTGTCCCCTGCTGTTTTTTTTTTTCTTTCTTTCTTTTTTTTTTCGTTTTTTATTTATTTATTTGTTTATTCAGTTTTTTAATCGTGGGCCCCCTTGGGTATACAGAGATGCGATTACTCTTTGGTTGACAAATTGGCAATAAGCTCCTTGGAGGAGAAGGAGGGGCGCACACTGGGCCAGTTGCGAAATTTAGCATTTCAAAAGTCCATTTGGCAACCATGCGCGATGGAAATTTTATCACTGAAATCATGTCCTACGATACCTATTGACACAGAATATTCGTGGATTGAAGTCAGGAATGGACGAAAAGATGGTCTTATCGCGGACGAAAGGCTGGGTTACTGGGAAGACGCTGCACATGATCAGTTGCTCTGTCGACATTGTTCAATGTTTATTGTGATTTTTGAACACTTCCTCACGTGCGAAAGCTTTTTGTGGGCCATGATATAAATTGGCATAATCACGGCGAGTATTTATGCTTAAGCGTTTTTTTGAAACTCAATTTTAACCACTATCTTAGGCCACTTTATACAGGGTGTTTTTTAAGCTGGTTTTTCGTAAATTTGGAATTTTCTCGAGAGCCGGGGAAAAAAAAGTCAACTTAAGTTACTCTGATAACTGAAAAAATCCATTCCTAATACCCTCAAGATTACTTTGTAAAAGTAGAAAATGGTACAATATGGTACAATTTATGTTATGATTTTTTTACCAAGGTGATGTCTTGACGATTTCGTTAAAAAATATCTGCTATTGCGTAAACATTTCAAAAGAGCTGTCCCATGAAGGGCCATTTTCGGCCCATCCGACCTCTCTGATCAATATGCTTTCTAGTAATTGGAAAGAACACAAACTCTGAAGGACCGTCAAACGCCGGCAGTCGATATCGTTTCCCGTACTCGATATATCGAAGGCCTAAGTTCGATATTGGCTCACTTTCAAAAATTCGTAGTCCCTCTTAAAATAACTCAAATTTCAACATCAATGGGTCAAAAATATTCTACTGATCAATTCTTGTCAAGTTAATAGTCCATTGTACCCCAAAAATGTGTCGAAAATTAATTTCAAGGCCTATACCGACATTTTTCGATTTTTTTAAAACGAGTTCATCCAGCTACCTGCTACCATAAGGACTAAAGGAGTGTCACAAATTCAGAAATAGATGAACCTTTCAGGAATGATAAATTTAAGTGTCAGCTTTTAGATTTAGATAATTTTTTAATTTTGTCAACTGTAAGGGGGGGGAGGTAGTAAAAGTCAAACCTTCAATGCGCTATAACTTTCAAACGAAAAAAGCTATCGACGTCAACTTTAAGCCAAAAGATGCGTCTTTTAAAGATCTTTCGATTAACGTGCTACAAATTTTGGCTAAAAGAATATTTGAGCCAGTTTTTGCCACTTTCTTATTTTTGAAATTTCCAAAATACTATTTTTTGAGTTTGAGAAATATGTGCTCTATAGATATCGAAACAAAACCTTCCGTGAAAAAAAGTTGATTTTGAAAGCTTCCGAATGGTGCAAACCGCAATACCAGAAACCTTTTCGTTAAAGAGTAATGGTCGCCAAAAGTTTCGAATCTAGCCAAAAATAGGATTTGGCCTACTTTCGATTTTACAAAAAAATTAGTTTCTCCACCAATAATGGCTGCAAATCATTCAAACTTGGTCGTAGTGGGGTTTTTTGGGTCGCTGAATTCATTTTTGATAACACTTTTTCCAAATTTCCAAATCCAAGATGGCTGCCATAGTCATAGTTTATAGAAATCCCATCAGAAGTCATTTTCGGGAATTTTAAACATTCAAATCGAAAAGAGCACCGAAAATTACCCAGGGGAACATATTTTCATCAAAAAATGTCCATCCATTGCAGAGATATTATTTTTGAAATGCTAGGTTTTTGAACTGGCCCACAGTGGGGCGTGCGGTTGGAAAAATTTTAATTTTTTTTTTTTTTTTTTTTTTAAATTTTATTATTATTTTTTTTCGGACTGGAGGGAAGTTTGAGCTCACCTGTTTAGTTTGTGGCTATTCCAGCGAAATTTTTCACACACCAGAATAGACCCTCTCCCTCACCCACCTTGTAAAATAACAAGCATAATTACTGTCCCCTGCAGCTGTTTTCTTTATACTTATTCATTCAGCTTTTTAATCGTGGGCCCCCTTGGGTATGCAGAGATACGATCACTCTTTGGTTGACAAATTGGCAATAAGGAACTTGGAGGAGGAGGAGGAGGAGCGTGGTTGGAAAATATTTAATTTTCTTTTTGGATTGGAGGGAATTTTGAGCTCACGTGTTTATATAGTTTAAGATTATTCCATTAACGAAATTTTTCCAGATTACAATCCGACGTGATTTCACACCATAATAGAACCTATCCCCCACCCACATTGTAAAATAGCAAGCAATTGCTGTCCCCTGCTGATTTTTTCTTTTTATTTATTCATTCAGTTTTTTAATCCCTTAGGTGTACAGAGTTACGACCATTCTTTGGTTGACAAATTGGCAATAAGCACGTTGGAGGAGGAAGAGGGACGTGGTTGGAAAAAAATTAATTTTCTATTCGGATTCGAGGGAAGTTTGAGCTCAAGTGTTTAGTTTAAGGTTATTCTAAGCCAGTGGCGCACCGAGAACTTCAGTTTGGTGGAGGTTTCTTTGCAAATTTTCCATTTTCTGAGGCTTTAGGGGGGGGGGGGGTTTGAAAGCAATTTTGGCCGAAGATGACCTTTTGTAGGGCACAATCTTGATGCTTAGGGGGGTTTTGACCCTAAAACCACCCCCTTCGGTGCGCCACTGTAATCTAAGCGAAAATTGTGCGGATTTCGGTCCTATGAATAGCGCTACTAGTCAATTTTGGGAAAAGTCATGTTTATGGAATTTAAAATTGAAAAAAAAAAAAAAAAAAAAAAAAAAAAACCGCCAAATCCAAAAACATCGACACCTGCGTAATTTTGATACGGATTTTTTTTAGCTCAAAACGAGTAAAATTGGTTTAGAATTAAAGCACTAAATGGGGCAGTTGCAAGGGTCAGAGATGTTGTGTTTCTTATGAAGAAAATTAAAGTTTTTTTATGAGCTGAGAACAAATATGCTTTTGGTTTCTAATTAAGACACATTGTTTTGGAGATGAGATTTTGACCCAAAATACATTGTTTTAAATGTGAATTTCGCGTAGTGACGCTACCACACCCACGATTTTTGACAACTTTTCACGTGTGTATCATCAAAACCGGGACACTTTTGAAAATACCAAAGGCACCATTGTTCTCAGCTCATCAAGTACTATAAGTTTCATCATAAAAAACGCAACATTTCAGACCCTTGCAACTGCCCCATTATGAAATTCATAGCGGGTCCAGAAATTGTCCCTTCTCTCTCATCTCCCTTTAGAACGCATGTGTTGGAAAAACACAGTCACGGGATTTTCGTCCCCCTCCTCTGTCCTTTTCTAACACATGAATTCTTAGGAAAGAGAGAGAGAGAGAGAAGGATAATTTCCTGGATCCGCTAGAGCTTATACCTGTTGCAAAAGTTTGCAATAGACCAACTCCTCCTGGATAAACCTTACGATATGTGATCTAGGAGCGCTCTGGAGGAGTCCGACGGTTCTGCTTTGATGAATCGATCTATCGATGCGAGGGTCGATACAGCGATCTATCATCATTATCGAGGATGAATAATCGACGACCGCTATCCACTAACCGGGCGAGTTAACAAGTAATTAATAGTTCTAATCTGGAATCGCGGAGATGGGGAGCGCCTGCGACGCGCCTGGCTGCAACTCGCTTGACACGAAGAAAAGCGACGTTGCCGAGTTGGACTCGCGAATCAAGAAACCGCGAAGATAACTCCTCAGTAAGTGCTCGATACAGAGGAAGTGTGCTGGTGGATGAAAGAATTAGTTCTTCCCTCTCTTCTCCCATTAGAACGTGTTAGTTAGACGAGGGGTTCCCAAATGAGACTTCAAAAACATTTAGATCCAAAACTTTTACGTCCAAAAATGTTTTACGGCCAAAAATCAAGATGTCCAATGGATCTGTTGCACACTTCGGCTGGAGCGTTTTAAAGTATCCATAGGTAGTAAAAAGCTGTAAAAAAGATAATGGCAGCTTCAGAAAACACAAAATTCAATAATAAACTCACAAATTGCAAAAAACACAACACACATTTCACCGCAGTATGTCTCCACAACATGCACGATACTTCGCGGGGTATTAGCTCTGCACAATCAATTAATCATGGCCGACTGTCATCACATTTGATTTCATAAACAAATAAATAGTAAACACTAACGGCACCGTGTCAGCGATTAAAAGCCCACAAAAAAGAAGCGTCTGCTCCTAAGTCTGTTCCCATTTAAAATAACATTAGCGGTGTCCCGGAAGAGCAGAGTGGGCGTTTTGAGAGCCCTGCGATTCGACAGCGGCTCAAAACCAACAAAGAATTAATGTCCGCTCGTATTTCTGTTTTCCCATTTAAAATAACATTGGCGATGCCCCGGAAGAGCAGAGGGGACGTTTTGAGAGCCCTGTGCCGTATCAGCGATTAAAAGCCCACCAAAAAGACAGGTCTGCTCGTAAGTCTGTTTTCCCATTTAAAATTACATTGGCAGTGCCCCGAAGAGCAGAGGGGACGTTTTGAGAGTCCTGTGCCGTATCAGCGATTAAAAGCCCACCAAAAAGACAGGTCTGCTCGTAAGTCTGTTTTCCCATTTAAAATTACATTGGCGATGCCCCGGAAGAGCAGAGGGGACGTTTTGAGAGCCCTGTGCCGTATCAGCGATTAAAAGCCCACCAAAAAGACAGGTCTGCTCGTAAGTCTTTTTTCCCATTTAAAATTACATTGGCGGTGCCCCGGAAGAGCAGATGGGACGTTTTGAGAGCCCCGTGCCGGATCTGCGATTAAAAGCCCACCAAAAAGACATGTCTGCTCGTAAGTCTGTTTTCCCATTTAAAATAACATTGGCGGTGCTCCAGAAGAGCAGAGGGGGCGTTTTGAGAGCCCTGTGCCGTATCAGCGATTAAAAGCCCACCAAAAAGACAGGTCTGCTCGTAAGTCTGTTTTCCCATTTAAAATTACATTGGCGATGCCCCGGAAGAGCAGAGGGGACGTTTTGAGAGCCCTGTGCCGTATCAGCGATTAAAAGCCCACCAAAAAGACAGGTCTGCTCGTAAGTCTGTTTTCCCATTTAAAATAACATTGGCGGTGCTCCGGAAGAGCAGAGGGGGCGTTTTGAGAGCCCTGTGCCGTATCAGCGATTAAAAGCCCACCAAAAAGACAGGTCTGCTCGTAAGTCTGTTTTCCCATTTAAAATTACATTGGCGATGCCCCGGAAGAGCAGAGGGGACGTTTTGAGAGCCCTGTGCCGTATCAGCGATTAAAAGCCCACCAAAAAGACAGGTCTGCTCGTAAGTCTGTTTTCCCATTTAAAATTACATTGGCGGTGCCCCGGAAGAGCAGAGGGGACGTTTTGAGAGCCCTGTGCCGTATCAGCGATTAAAAGCCCACCAAAAAGACAGGTCTGCTCGTAAGTCTGTTTTCCCATTTAAAATTACATTGGCGATGCCCCGGAAGAGCAGAGGGGACGTTTTGAGAGCCCTGTGCCGTATCAGCGATTAAAAGCCTACCAAAAAGACAGGTCTGCTCGTAAGTCTGTTTTCCCATTTAAAATTACATTGGCGATGCCCCGCAAGAGCAGAGGGGACGTTTTGAGAGCCCTGTGCCGTATCAGCGATTAAAAGCCCACCAAAAAGACAGGTCTGCTCGTAAGTCTGTTTTCCAATCATAAGCGGCGGTAGCCGCACAGGCCCAGTAAGAAAACACCGATGGAGCCTGGGAGGGTACACCTACCGCTTATTATACACGAAACAGCTCAAAACTGCGTTTTCGTGGATTTTCGAAAATGTCCACCGATTATGTGAACACACCGTAGAATAAAACCCATAAGTGTGCTATATATTTGGGTTCAGCGTTTCACAGAGCTGTGACTGACGAGAGCGATTTTTATTTAATGTCGATCTGAGAGAGTAACGGCCAAAAAACTGCTTCAGATTGACGAAATATCGCAAAAACTGGAGTTCGCGCGTGCTCGATGATTCCTATTCATTTCCTCTGCAACCGTGAGACGGATCGTTAAAAACTTGGTCTCATTAGAATCGTATTTTATTCACGTACGGTGCTTTTTCAAGAAAATGTAAATCCATAAAGTGTGGAGGGAGATATTGAAGAAAGAGTGCCAAAAAATGCCCTTTTTAGGACCATACTTTAGTCACGGCTGCAGCGGTAACTATAGCGCGTAAGGGAAAAAACTTGGTACGGTTGAATTCCTCATGCTCTAAGGAAGAAACCTTTGCCAAGTTGGCTAAATTCCATCGCTTATTAAGAAAGTTACAGCTTCAAATCAGATTTCAAGTGGAGATCCAGCCAAAACTTTCAGATCGATACAATCGATATAATCGCATCACGATTGTAGGTTAGGTTTACCCTTTACTCGTGGTTTCATCAACACGACTATTTACCCCAAATAAAATCATTTCAATTCACTTTATTAACGTGGTAATAAAGATTCAAAGTTCTTATTAGCTTTCAATTCGCGATCAACTTCTTCGCCGCTTCACTTTCGTCACTTAAATGTGTGAAAGCTAGGAAATGTAAGGTTTCGTTCATCAGTTTCCAGAGAAGTCACCAATGGTTCCTCACTGTTAAAGAGGGTTAGATGATTAGCAAGAGCAGGTTATTTCATTTTACTGTATGAAGTTTTCTCTAGAAACTCTGCAAAGTGCCTCACCGATCTCCAGATTACAGACGGTGTCCATTCAGTCTTCTTTGAAAACTAAGCCTTTGTTGTCCAAGAAATGTTGGCTCCAAAGAGCTTTCCTTGGTAAGAACGTCATGATCATGATAAACTTATATCTTTACCTGCTTGAATCATCATCTGTCGGTGAAGAACTATAACCCTATGATCTGTCTTTGGTTAGAACAAAGGCTTATTAGTCCTTGCCTGCAGAAAGTTTTTTCGTCGCTGGACTCCGCTACTTGTAAAATTCGTGTGTTATTAGTCGTGAGTGCACCAAAATTGAAGACATGCAATGCGAGTAAGTTTTGGCTCTTTATTTTTCTTTTTAAGTTTACCTGTGCTCTCTGATGCGTAACTACTTCTCTCACCCCGCAAAACTACTCAATCCAACAAATGTTCGGTGTGGACGGACATTGTTTTCGACTCCAAGTTGCCAATTCTCACTTTTGATCATAAACTGCGGCAGATTGTTCCGTCACAACTATAGACGTTGTTCCTTACACTATAGAACAAGGACTGTGGTCCCAAGCCAAGGATATTGCTGTATCTTGCTCAGTGAGTAGTGGTCGCTGCCCAGGTCTATGCGGATTATAAGCGGTGACAGCCCGGGGCAGCCATACAATTTAAGACAGAGTTTTTCCGAGTAATTTCGAAAAGAAAAGTCAACTATTGGGCAATGGCTAGAGTATACTATAAGACCCGAGTATTCCCGATCAATGCTTCTGATGAGAGAGCTGAGGCTAACCAAAAATGGCGGCGATCAGCATATCAGGAATGTAAACATTGAGTGAGCAATCGCATTTCTTCAGTCGTTTCTTATTTATTGGTAATTTTTTCGGTGCAACATTAATCATGGTTGTGAATTTAAAACAGCACAATGAGTTAATCAACATATTTTGATAGCAGGGGAAGGTTGCCTCGTCTTATTTGAATGACGGGCCAAAACTGTCCTCTAACCGCGCGATCAATTTCGCTAACCGAACATGGCGTCGTTGAGAATATTTGGGTCTTATAGTATACTCTAGCCATGGCCATTGCAAAATCTTGCTTAGGGGTGTAATTGCATTGAACCACCCCTGTAAGTAGTATAATTTAAGAATGACGCAAGGCAGCGGTAACTGCCTATACCCCGGCTGATCGCAAGCCAGTGTCAACAGTCGCCCAAGCCCATACAATTTAAGACAGAGTTTCTAAAGTGATTTCAAAAAGAAAATGTTACAAACTGTGGGCAAATTCTTCCCCCTAAGCATGTAGCAATAGTACTCTGGAATCAGAAACTTGTTGAATGTTGACTTCGGTGCGGTCACATGATACCCCGTACCGCAGTGATTATCAACGGGATGTGTATTACTGTATTCATTTGAAACGTCAGATCTTTTCAAATTGCAAGTGGCAATATTTCATCATGGTCTTGTCTCTATACAGCTGATGTGCGGTTGGGAGACAAGTTTAACTTGGCTGAGAACACTCAAATTACCTAAGGAGCACCACTGGCCAGCTGGTAGTGAGAATGCCTATTTGCTGCTCTACCGCAAAGTTGATAGAGGAAATGATTAATATTATTATTCATAGTACTCATAAAATTAGATTTGCTCCAAATCCAATGGACACCAAAATACTTGGTGCAGTTCAAGTTCATGTTTGGATCGGAGAAAGAAAAGTAGGTGATAGTAAAAAAACAGTAATAATTTATTTTGAAAGAAACCAAGGCAAAGTTGCCACAAAACCGGTTGTAGCTCTGCATCACATTTCCAATCATTTACAAGGTTGATACGAGGCTCGACGAAAAAGCACTGTGGTAGTGTTGAGAAATTTGAGAGAGTGAAGTATGAATGACTAAAATAATAATTATAAGTTAATTAAGAACTATGTTTCATTGCAGTACGATTCCCATTGCGTTTCGAGGCGTAAGTGTAACATTGTCATGTAAACATAGAGTTAATGTGACCAACAAAGATGAAATTTTCTCCTTACAGTATCTATAATCTTTCTTGCAATGACCTACTGACCAATGTACGAAATGCAATGAAGTCAGCTGTGTTTCCTTGTTTATTATTATTAGCAGTGAAGGCAGTATGCTGTGACGGACAAATTGCATATCCAGCCCCTTCCGATTTTACCGCACCGTCGCGTCGCGTCCAAACAAAGATATTATATACTATATAGATACTGAATGAGGCCCTACCTGGGGCGGGGAAAATGGACCTGCTAGGGGGTACACAATTTGGAAGATTCGCCGGCCATGTAGGCAGCGTGTTTTGCGATAGGCAAACATTCTCTCTCTCTCTCACTCTCATGGAGAGAGAGAGAGAAAGACTCAGGTTTGCCTATGCGCAAAACAAGTTGCATACTTACAGGAATCGGGACCGTTTCATTCCCTAGCATTCGGTATCTATATAGTATATAATATCTTTGCGTCCAAAGACTTGTCGCGTCGCGCTTTACGCGCACTCTACAGGTTTAAAGTCGGAAGATTAAAGTGCCGCTAGTGCAAACTTCCACTAACAGAGTGAGTTGGTGAGATCTTACGCAACCTGTTTGTTATGAAGTCCCGACACCATTGAGCTTCAATTAAGGTCCCTGTCACAGTATATACAACAGGGACTCAAGGTCAGATAAGATACACTCTAAAGACACAATACTGAACCGAATTTCCTTTCATTATTAAAAAATAGAAAGGGAGAAATTACATGGGACCAAATAATGTTAGGTCCCGAGCATTGAATGGAGCTGTTGCAAACTTTTGCTACAGGCTTATTGATAGTTGATTAAGGGGTAATACCCTGTAAAAATAACGATTAGCGCACTAAAAAATCACGAAATCCACTCCTAAACTCACAAAATGCTTTTAAACGCGAGACCGTAATGGCGGCCGGAGGCCGCGGTTTTCTTATGGCAATTGTGTGCTTCTTCTCTTCTTCTTGTGTGGTGTTGCGAGACTACCTCCTGTAGATGGCGCTGATTGAAGATAGGGAAACCCAATGCAAACCGCGGCCTCCGGCCGCCATTACGGTCTCGCGTTTAAAAGTATTTTGTGAGTTTAGGAGTGGATTTCGTGATTTTTTAGTGCGCTAATCGTTATTTTTATAGGGTATTACCCCATGATCAACTATCAATAAGCCTGTAGCAAAAGTTTGCAACAGCTCCATTGCGTGCATCTTGCGTGCAGTTTCGACCAATCAGAGAGCTTACGCACGGTCATGTGACCGTGCGTAAGTTACGCTCGGGACCTAACATTATTTGGTCCATGGTTTGTTGCGGTGGTCTCGTTCATATTACCCACTTATAAATGGAACTGCAACTGTCAGTCGATCAAGGCACTTTACTGCAGAAGGTGAGGATAGGAGCAACTATCAGGGGAATGGAGGAGGTTGCTCAAAATAAAATATAAATAATGGGTCAGATGAGTCGATTTTTTTTAATTCACATTATGAAAGTTGAGAAAAAAATAAGAGACCCGTGTTTTTCCTTTTTTCTCTAAGATCACGGGAACATCGAGATAAATTAGTTTGAAAAGTGAAAAAATTGATCTCGTTTAAAACGGGCGAGTAATGGCGGTAAGCACGGGAGATCAGTGACTACGTCACATATTCCTTGTTTCCCCGACGGTCGTTTGTTTACATTGAAACTACATGGTAAACGCCGTGCTAAGTGTGTCTCCGGTAGTGATCGTCTGTTTTTCGGGATTTTATCGATTAAATAATGAGCTCGCGAACATTATCTGTTTATTTTTTTGTGCCTGACAGTTCAACAACGAGCTAGAGAATCTCTAGAATGGTCGACAGCTCGACACAGTGCTAGTTAATAACCAGGAAGTTTGAAACCTGAGACCTAACCTCACTCAACTCTTTCAAAAATGATCCTTCCTTCATTCCCCAGTGTTCTTTTAAAGTCAGTTTTTAATATTAGAGAGAGCTTTAGTGTTTCTTCGCGTTGCATTGGAGTCTTACCTGAATGGTAAAGCTACTGTCAGGATTCTCAGCTAGTGCTGTGATACTCCTCCTGTTCTGTTTCAGATTCTGTGGCATGATTTGAGTTATTTTTCCGGTCACTCCTGCGTAGGTTCTTTAAATTATCTATCTCAAATTATTAGTGATGTTGAATGATATGGGAACTCGGAAGGTACTGTTTACAATCACAGAGGAATTGGTCTCTCGGGCACAAGTTCAGGCAATAAAGTAAACCAATAACTCATCTCCCTACGTGTAAAGTGTATCAACTGGCAAACTTCAACTTTGATGTCTGATTTGCAGTAAAAGGTAATCTTCATGCCAAGATTATCATTTGCGGAACTCAGTCTGAAGTTAAATCATCGGTGGAACAGCGGCAATTTTTTTTGGATTACCAATCTTTCCCCGGAGGTATGTATCTTGTGGTAAAATTCGATTTCATTCTCTGAATTTCTAGTTTACTACTTATATCCTTATAGCAGTCCACCCAAGTGACCTTCCGATAGCTTATTGCAATAACTTTGCCAGAAAAGTTATCAATTTGAACTAGATGAGGCGGTCACAAACCATTGTATTGTAATAAGTTAACTTTGTTTACCACAGCTAATCTTTCAGGGGAACTTTTCCCATCCCATTTAGGTCATTCAATGCATGCGCCAGTAAATAGAGCTGATATAGTTGTTGGTAGTTGACTCAATCTTGCAGAGATAGTAGGAGTTCCATCAGGTCCGTGTACGTTCATGATACATTCATAAAAAGAGTTACAAATACTTAGTTCCAATCATCCACTTGGTACGGACAGTAGTTTGCAGAACCACTGCTGATATTCAAAGTTTCACGGCCAAACCTCATTAGTGAGCTCGTTTCAGAAGTGTAGGTGCACCTAGACCACAATCTTTGAAAGGCTTTTAATTTTCATTCCTTCAAATCAAAATAAAACTTGCCTCGGACTTGAAACTTTTGATTCTAAAGCGGCTCACGGTGAAAAGCCAACGTGCATATTTTTTTTTTTTTTTTTATTTCAAAACACATTTACAACAAAATTATAATTAAATACAACAAATACTTTTTCATATTCATATCTGCATTAATTTTAACTTTGTAACATGAGAAATAATGTTGACAAATTCTAAAGATTGTTGGGCTAGGTGCGCCTACACATCGATAACAACCTCTAGCAGTCCTTTAAATGCCAATTAACTGCATACCTGCATAACTGCCAATTAACAGAGCGCATAGAAATGCTGAGAATGAAATCGAATTTCACCACAAGATACATACCTCCGGGGAAAGATTGGTAATCCAAAAAAAATTGCCGCTGTTCCACCGATGATTTAACTTCAGACTGAGTTCCGCAAATGATAATCTTGGCATGAAGATTACCTTTTACTGCAAATCAGACATCAAAGTTGAAGTTTGCCAGTTGATACACTTTACACGTAGGGAGATGAGTTATTGGTTTACTTTATTGCCTGAACTTGTGCCCGAGAGACCAATTCCTCTGTGATTGTAAACAGTACCTTCCGAGTTCCCATATCATTCAACATCACTAATAATTTGAGATAGATAATTTAAAGAACCTACGCAGGAGTGACCGGAAAAATAACTCAAATCATGCCACAGAATCTGAAACAGAACAGGAGGAGTATCACAGCACTAGCTGAGAATCCTGACAGTAGCTTTACCATTCAGGTAAGACTCCAATGCAACGCGAAGAAACACTAAAGCTCTCTCTAATATTAAAAACTGACTTTAAAAGAACACTGGGGAATGAAGGAAGGATCATTTTTGAAAGAGTTGAGTGAGGTTAGGTCTCAGGTTTCAAACTTCCTGGTTGTTAACTAGCACTGTGTCGAGCTGTCGACCATTCTAGAGATTCTCTAGCTCGTTGTTGAACTGTCGGGCACAAAAAAATAAACAGATAATGTTCGCGAGCTCATTATTTAATCGATAAAATCCCGAAAAACAGACGATCACTACCGGAGACACACTTAGCACGGCGTTTACCGTGTAGTTTCAATGTAAGTAAACAAACGACCGTCGGGGAGACAAGGAATATGTGACGTAGAATCGGTCACGTGACGGAGCGGACCAATGAAAAACGATTATTTTACTGCTTAACTTTAAGCAGCTTTTTTGTAGCTTTGCGTACGATTATGAGCTTTTTAAAGCTCACCACCGTTTTTCTGACGGAATTTTACGTAGGAGTCAACCATTAAATAAGAAATCCCAGGATCACTCATCTGACCCATTATTAACGTAAAAAAAAAAAGAAGAGAAAAGAAAGTGCATTTGCTTGAGCACTGGAAGAGAGATGTAAAAATAAATGTTAAGTTTTTCTTCTCAAAACTCCTGAAATTTTCACCAAAAAACTTTTTCACAAAAAAAGTAGTCGAGCGGCCCAGTCAGAAAACGGCGTTCAATTTTGCTTCTTGGCAGGTTATTATTCTCTTTCGGCGTTCAAAGGTACTGATATGTTTCATTGAACGCCCAGTCAAAATTATTTCTCCCCCTCCCCCTCTCGGTTCCTCCCCGCTCTTCCCTCTAGAACTTGGTACAAGTAGTGCAGTTTCTTTGAAAGAAAGTAATTCTCTTTCGGCGTACAAAGGTACTGATATATTTCATTGAACGCCCAGTCATGAATTTTCCCCCTCCCTCTCTTTCTCTCTCTCGACCCCTCCATCCCCTTTTTATTTGGTGCTTCGTAAAAGATTCTACGCTGCATGTAAAGTTGCATTCGCTCTCCAAGTATAAAAGCGAAAGAAAAAACGTAAGTAAAAAACTAACTAAAATAAAAATAAAAATTTCAAAATTACAGGAGGGGAAAAAAACTGGGCCGGTTGTTTTGTATTACCTGTCCGTAAAGGAAGAACCCTCACCTCTCTCCTTTCCCTTTCACTTCTTTCCTTTGAATCTTTCACTCCTCTCTCTCCCTCCCGCTCCCAGTCTCACACTGTTGTTTTATCCTGGGACCAAATCTTGTCAAATCCCGAGCGTTGCGACTTGCGTGCACTTGCGCGCGGTTTCGACCAATCAGAGAGCTTGGGACCTAACAAGATTTGGTCCCTGACCGATACATTTACCCTTGTGGCAACATTTATTTTATTTATTACTGGCAACATTTATTACTCGGACCAGTTTTAAACCGTCTGCGGAGTTTTTGAAGTGCCTTCATTTGAGAAAGTATGCAATTTTAGATGCAGCGTAGAAATTTCTGTAAAAAGCACCGCAGTTAAAAAAGGTAGGGAAAGAAGACTGGTTGTGGGGGGGGGGGGGGGGGGGAGAAGAACAACCGGCCCAGTTTTTTTCCCCTCCTGTAATTTTGAAATTTTTATTTTTATTTTAGTTAGTTTTTTACTTACGTTTTTTCTTTCGCTTTTATACTTGGAGAGCGAATGCAACTTTACATGCAGCGTAGAATCTTTTACGAAGCACCAAATAAAAAGGGGATGGAGGGGTCGAGAGAGAGAAAGAGAGGGAGGGGGAAAATTCATGACTGGGCGTTCAATGAAATATATCAGTACCTTTGTACGCCGAAAGAGAATTACTTTCTTTCAAAGAAACTGCACTACTTGTACCAAGTTCTAGAGGGAAGAGCGGGGAGGAACCGAGAGGGGGGAGGGGAGAAATAATTTTGACTGGGCGTTCAATGAAACATATCAGTACCTTTGAACGCCGAAAGAGAATAATAACCTGCCAAGAAGCAAAATTGAACGCCGTTTTCTGACTGGGCCGCTCGACTACTTTTTTTTGTGAAAAAGTTTTTTGGTGAAATTTAAAATACATTGGCGATGCCCCGGAAGAGCAGAGGGGACGTTTTGAGAGCCCTGTGCCGTATCAGCGATTAAAAGCCCACCAAAAAGACAGGTCTGCTCGTAAGTCTGTTTTCCCATTTAAAATTACATTGGCGATGCCCCGCAAGAGCAGAGGGGACGTTTTGAGAGCCCTGTGCCGTATCTGCGATTAAAAGCCCACCAAAAAGATAGGTCTGCTCGTAAGTCTATTTTCCCATTTAAAATTACATTGGCGGTGCCCCGGAAGAGCAGAGGGGACGTTTTGAGAGCCCTGTGCCGTATCAGCGATTAAAAGCCCACCAAAAAGACAGGTCTGCTCGTAAGTCTGTTTTCCCATTTAAAATTACATTGGCGATGCCCCGGAAGAGCAGAGGGGGCGTTTTGAGAGCCCTGTGCCGTATCAGCGATTAAAAGCCCACCAAAAAGACAGGTCTGCTCGTAAGTCTGTTTTCCCATTTAAAATTACATTGGCGATGCCCCGCAAGAGCAGAGGGGACGTTTTGAGAGCCCTGTGCCGTATCTGCGATTAAAAGCCCACCAAAAAGATAGGTCTGCTCGTAAGTCTTTTTTCCCATTTAAAATTACATTGGCGGTGCCCCGGAAGAGCAGAGGGGACGTTTTGAGAGCCCTGTGCCGTATCAGCGATTAAAAGCCCACCAAAAAGACAGGTCTGCTCGTAAGTCTGTTTTCCCATTTAAAATAACATTGGCGGTGCCCCGGAGGAGCAGAGTGGGCGTTTTGAGAGCCCTGCGATTCGTCAGAGGTTCAAAGCCCACAAAAAACCGTGTAAACTCAGTATTTTAATGTTTCTTTGCTTATGAAGTCAGTTGTGATGACAGTCGGCCATGATTATTTGAATGCGCCGCGGTGACCCCGCAAAATATCGTGCACGTGGTGGAAAGATACAGGGCTGAATAGTGTTTAGTGTTTTTCGCAATTTGTAAATTTATTGATAAATTTTGGTGGTTTCTGATGCTGCCGTTGTCATTTTTCCGGCTTCAATTACCTAATAATTGAATACCTAGAAACGCTCTAGCCGAAGTGTGCAACAGACCCATTAACGTCCAAAAAAAAAGTTGTTCGCCTAAAAAAAATTTTTAAAATATGAAAATCCAAAACAATGAAAAGTCCGATAAAGTTACCATGCAATGTCCAATTCCCAAGAAATGAAAGTAAAGGTTCACTAGGGAAGGAAGAACCATTCGCTTGATTTATTATCTTTAATACGGTTCCATTGGATACGAACATTGGTTTTCACAATACGATTTTGCTTTAGATTAATGATCACTAATGACTTAAAACGTTTCAATATTTCCTTAACCTCAACCCCCGTTAAAATGAATGCATGTTTCTGCATTGGGTCTAAGCAGTGGTAGTGATTTCGATCTTACGCATTTAAATGGACGGAAACGCAACGTTACCAAATTTCAGCCTTCTTCTGGCAGTGGCGTAGCCGGGAATTTTTCTAGGGGGGTCCGGGGTCCGAAAATTGCCATGGGGGGGGGAGGTACAAAGATACTAATTTGGTAAAAATTGTCTGAAAACGAAAAAAAATTACCATTTTTTAGGACAAATTTTTGGTGTTTTTGGGGGGTGGGGGGGGTCTAGCCCCCCTGGACACCCCCCCCCCCCCCCCCCCCCCCCCCCCTGGCTACGCCACTGTCTTCTGGTGATAGCTTCAATAAAATCCATCTTTAGCGCGCGGACTCCCGGGAACCGATCACAGATACTACACCCCTCTCACCACAAAAATTAAAAGTTAAATTTTTGTTTCCATTCCTGACTTGGAATCTATGATTTATTGGGGGTTAATTAAAAGAAAAATAATAAAAATTTTCGATTTTCTCTCGCTTATGAGCCGATTCAAACGAGGGCAGCCAACACCAACAGCGGACCCGAATAAACGGTTAATTGGGCGGCTTATGCAGAAAGCAACTATCAGTATCAATTTCCCATGTAGTTGATTCGTTTCTGCATCAAACTTGTCCACTCGACTGAGCTCGATTGCTTCTCGAGGTATAATTTTGTTCCAATTGGGGGTCCAATCCCGGGAGCGCATCTCTTTCTCTCGGTTTTGCCGAGGGCGGATAGAGGTGTTTATCTGTCTCTCTCATCTCTTTGATTACATGATCTAGAAAAGGATAGCAAAGGGGGGCGTCACGTGACTTTAGCCCACCTCCGTCCTTTTCAACGCAAGCGTTCAAATGGAAGTAGGGAGAGAGAGAAGGGGGGGGGGGAGAGAGGGGGAGAGAGAGAGAGAGAGAGAGAGAGAGAGAGAGGGGAGGAGAGGGGGAGAGAGAGAGAGAGAAGAGAGAGGGGGAGAGAGAGAGAGAGAAAGGGGGACGAATTCCCCCCTAAGAATAAAAAGGTTAGTAAAGGGTAGAATAGGGGGCTATTAAGTGATTTTAAACATCCCTTAACAATGCGTTTTAGTTAATCGAGAGAGAAAAATGCAAGTTTTTGGATCCGCCACTATCCAATCCCATTTGCCAAGACTATTTAACCCAGAGACAGGATTGAATATAATATTGATAGATAAATGGCTTTCCCCCGTGAATTGAGCATTATCATTATGTTTCATTATCTATACTCTGTTTACTATACGACGGGGGCCCTCGACCACCGGCCCGTATTTTTTGAAAATGTGTAAATGACAAACGGCAGGCT
>VMOF01000379.1:58122485-58152485 GCA_011764245.1 Trialeurodes vaporariorum
CCGGGCCCGACTACTTCGACTCGTACTCGTCATTCACGCTTTGGGGAATCGCCGGAGTTGCACAATGCACTACCTCAAATCGATATTTTGCATGGTTTAAATGGAGGAAATGCAGCGTTATGGTAAATCTCACGCGACGCCACTGGTTACTCCTGAATTAATTCTATGACTCGCGCTATTCGCAACGATCTTGATTTTTGACCTCCTGGATTATTTTCTGTTTTTACTTTTTTTTTCACTACTCAATGAAAACTGTGAATTATGTAACCCGCTTGACCTAAAAAAAAAAAAAAAAAAAAAAAAAAAAAAAAAAAATCCTGCTCGTGTAAGAAGAGGTTGTGCGAAGGTTAGAGGTAGTTGAAATGGAGTGGACATCGATATATCGCATTTCACGAGCCGCCACTGCATGGGATTCAATGGAATTTAAAATACAATTTGAAAAATTGTGACCAATCAAAATCCTTAGAAAATACTTGTCCTCTTTTGAACGGTCTAAAAAAATCTCCAAATGGTCAAATCCCAAAATGCGTGCATGAAAGAGTTAAAAGAAAATCTTCGGTGTTGAGGCCCGATCATTGTTACCAAAGGTAACCGTTTTTTTGGGGGGGGGTGAGGTTCAGGCTATTACAACGCCTCCTAGACCTAACCTTTGATTACCTCCACTGAAGTAACGCAGAAAAAAAGCACGTGCTCCAGACCGATCTCTTTTAACCAGTACGGACTACTCAGAGCACAAACTTTCAGGTTCTGGACACGACGGGATGCGTTTCAGACGCAAACTCAACCTAAATAGATTGCTCTCAGAACTCGTTCCCGTACTGGTGTGTACGTTCGTGTCTAGAACACGAAAAGTTCGTGTCTGGAGCACGACCATTTTTTTCTGTGAAGGTTTTGTAAGCGCTAACAAAGTGCTTTCCTCTAGCTGTTTTTCTGTGTTTGGTTCTAATTTTACCTCGTTCATCGACTTTTCTTCGAAAGTTCCCAGAATTGAAAAGTGCATTTTGAAATACCTGTAAATAATGGGTATGTTGCAAACTTTTGCTACAGCGATATTGAGTGTTAAATCTTCAGTAAAATCACGTGAAAAGTCCATTGGTGGTATCAGAAAGTCATAAAATGCAGTATTAAACTCACAAGAGGCGTTTAACTGAAACCCAAGATGGCGGTAAAATATCGAGCAACCTGAGTGCACGCACAGTGAACATCCATGATGGCCAACGTTAACAACCTCACAGCATCATTGGAGGTTATGAGTTTGTTTGCGTTGTGATTGGTTGTGATCGATGTTGTGAGGTTGACCATCTTGGATGTTCATGGTGTCTGCATACAGGTTGCTCGATATTTTGGATTTCAGTTAAATGCCTCTTGTGAATTTGTTATTGCATTTTATGACTTTCTACTGCGACCAAAGGACTTTTCACGCGATTTTACATGAGTCACTCTATAGCACTGTAGCAAAAGTTTGCAACACAACAGACCCATTGCAGTGCAGGTGGTGTAAATACAGGTAAACTTTATTTTGTATTCCTTTCCCTACTCGTGCAAAATGTGTGTGTCTTTCTGTTTGTGGGTGGGAGGGAGGAAATAGTAGCGGCCCGTGAGATTTGGCAACCATGCATTTTTCCCACTTAAACTAAGGTAAAAAATCGATTCAAGCGGAGGCTGGCAGCCTCCTAGAGTTTCGATTGTTTTCCATGTAGTTAAATGGGCTAAAGCACTGTTGCCAAATCGCACGAGCCGCCACGGGGAGGAAATGAGGAGTGTCTTCCTAGTTCTTCTTTTTTCTTTACGATCTCGTGGAACTTCTAGCGGGGGCCCGCGAGGCGCGCCTCGTCCGAGACTGAGATGCTGCGAGGAGAGGCGTGGCTGGCGCGAAGATCATAACATCCTGACGTGGATATCGCTGTGTGCGTCTCGCGGAATCGCGATTGCGCATGCGTGTCACAAACGGGACCAGAAGGGGAAAAAACAGTAGTAAAAAATTTTATTGATCCTTCAGACATATGATTATGACATTGTTAACGATCAGCGACCGCGGAAAGCAAACACAAACACATCCTCTATAAAACACACACACATCCTCTACAACGCACACAAACACTCATACATACACACAATCGCGAACTCGACATTCGAGAATTGGTATTGCTTCGAAATCGCAGCTCGCCACGGAGAGACGAGAGCGATAGAAAAAGATAGATAGATTGATAGACAGATTGGAAGAGAAAGAAAGAGCGGTCGGAGGGGGTATGGAGGTGAATGGAGGGGAGGGAGTGGTAGAGATAGATGTACAGGGTGTATCAGAAACATATGTCGTCTTTGTGGACACGTATTCTACAGGTCCGTAATACTTTGTTTCCTACAATGGAAAAGGAGCTGTCACGTGACTTTAACCCCTGTTTCTGTCTTTTTCTAACATATGCGTTTAATGGGCTAAGAGAGAGAAATCTGATATCCTGGTTACGGCTATGCTACAGCTCCCCCCCCTCCCCCCCCCCCCCCCAAAATTTTGACGCGAATGTATTTTTTTTTTTTTTTGGAATAGCGACCAAACCATTATAAAATAAACATCGTGAAAAATATGACCCGAGGTAATTTTATGTGTAGAATTCACCACTGGCCTCGAGAAATTTAGAAATTTCGAATGGCAGGTACTTTTTAGACAATCTTGCACATTTGACGGCACCCAAAAGGGGGATCCGCAATCTGCCAACTGTTATTATTCCCATTTGAATGCATGAGAAACAATCGAATAGTAAAAGGGCCTAGCCCCCTCGAGAATCGATTGTTTCTCATACCTCAATTTGGGATGAATTCATGGTTGCAAAATTGCTGGATCCGCCCATAGACGGCACAAATTTTATGTTACGGATTTAAAAAATTTTAAAAATAATTTCTAAAATCAGAGAAAAAACTACTTGAAAGATTTTTGGGTTTTCTTAATTTTTTTTTCTCGATACGATGCGTTTTAAGCCAGATAAAATCGCTGCACAGTGTGGAGAAGTCGGCGCTTTTACTATAGCGAGCGGACAGAAGAAGCAGCGGAGTGGCGGGTTGCATACTCTAGGGTGTTCCGTTTTGCAACAAGTATCTCGGATTTTCGCTCCCCGGGGTTTTTTCCCCTTCCCTTTTGGGCCTAAATAGCACCCCTGTAAAATTTGAGCCCCCTCCGATGTCGGAAACCCTTGCCGACTCGGCTCCGAAGTTGCCAGATTTTCGTAAAAATTGACGTTTTTTTCATAAAATTACCTGACGTGTAAAAAGCTCTGCTTCTCATCAATTTCACATTTTTAGCCTCTAAATAGTCATTTAGGGTCAAGTGAGTTACCACAAATCCATCAAAACATTGGTCTGGGGCCTCCAGCCCCCCTTTAGATATCCTTGAAAAACTCCAAATTCACGTAATTTTTGACATTTTTGCTCATTGGTCATTCCTGTGGCTCCTCTTTTGAAATTCTGCAATTTGAGGACTCTAAAACCCGGCAAAGGGCGCCGTCTAGTGAGTAATGAACGTAGGTTATTTGTTTATTTGAACAAATCGATTTTAAACCGTGCCGCCAGGGCCGTAAAGTTGCGCCGCGCGGAGCGTCGATTCGCACTAATCCCGTTTTGCGGCGATTTCGCGCCTTTCCGTTCTGCATGACACAATATTTTTAGACATCTGAAAGCTTGCTTACTGCATCAATTTTTGTTATAATTTAACGTGGTAGTCGTGGTTTTTTTCTCAGATTTTTTAAAATCCTATATTCTCCCCCTCAAAGTTGGCGAAAAACACGATTCTTGAAAAGCGAAGTTTGTTTGAATCGTGTTTTCCGGCGATTTGACGCGTTCTGTTCGGCACGATAAAATCACTCCAGGCAGATAAAATCTCAGTCTCTGCATCTATTTCGTCTGTTCTTTACAGTAGTGATTTATTTTCTTTCTCAATTTTTTTTAAAATGCAATATTTTCTCCCTCTAAGTGGGCGAAAATGCCAATTTTTACGATAAACGTATAAAAATCTCTCTGAATACCGAACCTTTCGCAAATGGTGGCTTGTGCAATAAGACAACAGTTTTTCCACGTTATTTTATTTTTTTAAAGCTCATTTTGATTGAACGTCTTCTATAGTAAATTGTTCCACTTATTGGTTTAAAAATTGACATGGTTCATTGTTGTCAAATTGCACGAGATGTTATGCACTGCCAATTTTTTTAATGCAATTTAGAAGAAATGATTTTTTTATTTTTTTCCCCTCCCCATAAAGTAAAATATTCTGTAGATAGAATATTGACAAGATGAGAGTCCGCACAAAAGAATGATACTCCATAAAAGACACTACAGTGGTTTGCTCAATAATTCCTTCTTGGCATCTTGATATACTTTTTCCGATAATATGACACAACTATCAAAATGAACTGTTACTAAGCTCTTCATTTTTCGGCAACAGTCCTTTATATTCTTCAATAAACTTGACACCTCTCTTCGCTACATCATCAACGCATTTCAATCTCCTTACAAGTTTTATAATATTCAGATACTGTTCATTTTCGTACCACCTTGAAGGGCCAGATCACGTGAATCGACCAACAAAAACAATTTGTATACTTTTGAAAATGAAATCGGTAATGTCTTCTCCTCGGATGCACTCAATGTCATTAAGTTTTAGATGTTTCTCACTTTTGAAATGGCATTTTCTAGGCTTCAGCCTCAAAACAAATAAAATAACGTGGAAAAACTGTTGTCTTATTGCACAAGCCACCATTTGCGAAAGGTTCGGTATTCAGAGAGATTTTTATACGTTTATCGTAAAAAATTGGCATTTTCGCCCACTTAGAGGGAGAAAATATTGCATTTTAAAAAAAATTGAGAAAGAAAATAAATCACTACTGTAAAGAACAGACGAAATAGATGCAGAGACTGAGATTTTATCTGCCTGGAGTGATTTTATCGTGCCGAACAGAACGCGTCAAATCGCCGGAAAACACGATTCAAACAAACTTCGCTTTTCAAGAATCGTGTTTTTCGCCAACTTTGAGGGGGAGAATATAGGATTTTAAAAAATCTGAGAAAAAAACCACGACTACCACGTTAAATTATAACAAAAATTGATGCAGTAAGCAAGCTTTCAGATGTCTAAAAATATTGTGTCATGCAGAACGGAAAGGCGCGAAATCGCCGCAAAACGGGATTAGTGCGAATCGACGCTCCGCGCGGCGCAACTTTACGGCCCTGGCGGCACGGTTTAAAATCGATTTGTTCAAATAAACAAATAACCTACGTTCATTACTCACTAGACGGCGCCCTTTGCCGGGTTTTAGAGTCCTCAAATTGCAGAATTTCAAAAGAGGAGCCACAGGAATGACCAATGAGCAAAAATGTCAAAAATTACGTGAATTTGGAGTTTTTCAAGGATATCTAAAGGGGGGCTGGAGGCCCCAGACCAATGTTTTGATGGATTTGTGGTAACTCACTTGACCCTAAATGACTATTTAGAGGCTAAAAATGTGAAATTGATGAGAAGCAGAGCTTTTTACACGTCAGGTAATTTTATGAAAAAAACGTCAATTTTTACGAAAATCTGGCAACTTCGGAGCCGAGTCGGCAAGGGTTTCCGACATCGGAGGGGGCTCAAATTTTACAGGGGTGCTATTTAGGACCAAAGGAACGGGAAAAATCCCGGGGAGCGAAAATCCGAGATACTTATTGCAAAACGGAACACCCTCACTGCCGCTCTTCATGGTAAAAGCGCTGACTTTGTACAGCGATTATGTCGCATCGCATCGGGGGAAAAAAATTGAAGAGGACTGAAAATCTTTCGAAGAGTTTTTTCCATCTAATGAGTCTGTTGCAAACTTTTGCTACAGCGCCAAAGGATGTTCAATCTCATGTAAAATCGCGTGAAAAGTCCATTGGTGGCATCAGAAAGTCATAAAATGCAGTAATAACTCACAAGAGACGTTTTAAAGAAATCCAAGATGGCGGTAAAATATTGAGCAACCTGTATGCATGCACCACGAACATCCAAGGATAGCCAACCTCACAATATCGATCACACCAAATCACAACGTAAATAAACACATAACCTCTGAAGCTGCGAGGTTGTCAACGTTGGCAATCCTTGGATGTTAAAGGTGGATACATTCAGATTGCTCGATATTTTACCGCCATCTTGGATTTCATTAAACGCCTCTTGTGAGTTTATTACTGCATTTTATGACTTTCTGATGCCACCAATGGACTTTTCAGGCGATTTTATAATAGATTATACACTCTCAATCGTTGTGGCAAAAGTTTGCAACAGACCCATTCTAGTAAATATTTGTCAAATTTTTAGTCCATAACATAAAATCTGTGCCGTTGAAGATACAATTTTGCCTGAAAAGCATTGTCAGACTTATTTTCTTAATTTATCGAGGTTAGTGATGAATTCCTATACACTTAAAATTACCTAGGGACACCATTTTTCACGAATGATGGTCGCTTTTCCAAAAAATCCATCAATTTTTGAAAATTTTGGGAGGCTGGAGAGCAAAAGGGGGCACGAACAAACGCACGTTCAAAGGGAAAGAATTTATTATTTTGACCCCTAGAATACGTGGTCACACTGACGACATTTGTTTCTGATACACCCTGTAGGTTGATAGAGACTGTGAGGAAGGGATGGAGGAGAGGAGGGGAGGAATGTAGTCGCATGGGGACAGGGGGTGACGCGGGGAGGGGGAATGGGGGAGGGGGTGAGAGAATAATTGTAAGCTGTAAAAGTAGATAATTGAGGAGATCCGCAAGAAGCTTGAAGTGACGAGCTGGATATTGGACACCGCATCGCCGCACTGTGTGTTATTTCACTAAAAAGTTGGACATAGGCCTGTCCACCCTTCGAAACCAGGAAAAACTTGACATGTAAGGGGTTTCCCAGGGTAATTTTTTACGAGGAATTCAAAAACGGCTCCAGATTTTTATTTAGATGCTTGGTTTAACGGCAAAAACCAATTTAAGATGGCCGCCAACATGGCAGCCATCTTGGATTTGAAAATTTTGAAAAACTATTGCCATAAATGAACTAAGCGACCCAAAAAAACCCCCTTTGACCAAGTTTCAATGAATTACATGAATTATTGGTCGAGCAACTAATGTTTTCGGAAAATTAAAAGTCGGCAAAACCAATTTGACACAATTTGAAACTTTGGGCGGTCATAACTCTAAAACTTAAAGTTTCCTAGTATCGCGGTTTGCGCTATCTGAAAGCTTATAAAATTTGCTCCTTTTTTTAAAGTATTTCTTTGAGATATCTATAGTGCACACATTTTTTAAACTCATAAACCCGTTTTTGGAAATTTCAAAAATCAAAAAAATGGCGAAACCCGTCGCAGAACTTTTTTTACGGAACATTGTACTACATCAATGATAAGATCTTTGAAAGACGCATCTTTTGGTGCAAAGTTGACGTCAATAACTCTTTTCGTTCAAAAGTTATAGAGCATTGAAGGTTTTGACTTTGACCCCCTGCCCCCCTCTACTTCCAGTAGACCAAATTAAAACAGTGTCCATTTTCTGATGTCTCAAACATAGTTCTATCATTCCTGAAAGTTTTATCAATTTCTATGAATACTACACTCCGTAATTCCTTATGGTAGCTGAATGGGCTCTCCTTCACGGGTATGAAAACATGATGATATTTTGGAGGTCAAATGTGTTTTTCTCGAGAACTTGCAAAAACTTGCAAAAAGTGTTGCTTTTCCCTTATTTCCTGGGGTATTGTCGACAAGATTTCAGCATTAAATCCGTGGGATCTAGCGAGCAAAAAATTTGCGGCTCTTCTCAAATAAAAAAATTCGTCGTTTTAAACCCTATTTTTTAAAAATTATATTAAAATATAATGAATATTCCTAAATAAATAAATCTCACATTGATTTCATAGAAAAAAGTGTGGTGAATCCGGCTATGAAGTCAGTTTTTAAGTCGAGCAACTTCCTGACACTCGGCAAGCTTTCTAATATCGCGCTTTATTACAGGTAAAAATAGCATTTAACCTCAAGTGGTGCAAAACAAGCGTTTGGCAACCCTGTAATTGACCAGAATTTCAAAAAAACCCTTTTAACCCTCCTGAAACATCCCTAGGATATGAATTCTGGCCATAGAAAGCTACAAATTCATTCATCAATGTTGGGCCCTATGTCCAACTTTCCGGTGAAATAACACACAGTGCGCCGTAGTTAAACCTTCTCTCTCTCTCTCTCTCTCTCTCTCTCTCTCTCTCTCTCTCTCTCTCTCTCTCTCTCTCTCTCTCTCTCTCTCTCTCTCTCTCTCTCTCTCTCTCTCTCTCTCTCTCTCTCTCTCTCTCTCTCTCTCTCTCTCTCTCTCTCTCTCTCTCTCTCTCTCTCTCTCTCTCTCTCTCTCTCTCTCTCTCTCTGCCCATAAGTACGCATGTGTTAGAAAAGGATGAGGAGATGGGCTATGTCACGTGACCTCAGCCACTGTTCCTGTCCTTTTCTAACACTTGCGTTCAAATGGGTGCCGAGAGAGAGACAGACAAGTTCCTATAGCTTCGGAGATGCCGGATAGTGGTCCATCCTTGCAAGTCGTTCAGCCACCCTCCGAACAACACAATGCGGATTGAAAGCTTGGTATTCTGTATAACCGTCGTAAACAGTAAACTATAATTAGTATCGAACTAAAACAGTAGCGTTGGAAGTGTCACCACAGAATAATACAATCAGAAATTTATTTCGCGTCCGCCATGTTGGGATATAGGATGTTTACATCTGGATTCGCGCGTGAAAAACGAATATAGGACATGATCCGCGAAATTTTCATTCTGAAATGCCAGTAGAATAAAAGTGAGGCCGGAAACTTAAGATTTCTTTCCAGAATTTACAGAAATAAATGAGTTTCAACACAAATCACACACGTCCGCCATGTTGGTATATAGGACCGCAGCGTTGCCTATTGGTGCCGTTAAATTCCAAACTTGCTTCCATTGGCTCTTATGGGAGTTTCCGTTCTGATTGTATTATTCTGTGGTGTCACCACATTAACCAGGGCTGCCGATTGACGGATAATTTGGTTCTTGCGAGGTTTTGCTGCACAAGCAAATGAGGCCGTTTCCGGAAAAAGGGCCCATGTGCCAAGAATGGGCTAGAATGCATCTTAGGTCTATCGAGAATAACTACTAAGTTTCAACTCGATCTGACGTCTCAGTGAGAAAATAGAAAAATGTCCGGAAAAAGGGCCCATAAAAGCCAATGACGTACACAGAAAAAAACTACGGTGAAAATAACCATACGGATACCTAATTTTGGCACCTGCTAGATGTTATGGTAATGTTAATCAGAAGTATACTATGTTTTGACTAGGTACTAGGTGATGTTACCTGATTGCATGTCAAATTAACTCAAAGTATCGGTAACTGTACCATACTTCTGGTCAGGTTTACCATAACATCTAGCAGGTGCCAAAATCAGGTATACGTATGGTTAATTTCACTAATCTTTTTTTTCCGTGTATTATGCGGAAAATACACTATCTTCTGAAATGTGAATGGACGTCCAAAAAAGTGATATGTATTTCTAGGCATTTGGTGTTGGTTCTAGATCTTCTTTTCAATCATTTCATCCTTTTTAGTTGACCAAATACATCGTTGCCAGATTTCATGAAACGCCACTGGACTTTATTTCTTATACCTAATTTTGATGAAAGCCGATAAAAAAATTGAAAACAATCGGACGATTCCAAAATAAGCTCATTTATTTGTTGTTCCGTATGCACATTGCACATGCCCGAAAAATACAAAAATTTGGATTGCAAAGTGTTGCTCCTTTTGGCCGAAACTATCCGAATTTATTGTGTTCTCATTTTGGAACATGCGAATGGAGCTGTTGCAAACTTTTGCTACAGGCTTATTAATGGTTGATTATGGGGTAATACCCAGTAAAAATAGCGATTAGCGCACTAAAAAATCACGAAATCCACTCCTAAACTCACAAAATGCTTTTAAACGCGAGACCGTAATGGCGGCCGGGGCCGCGGTTTTCATCGGGGTTCCCTATCTTCAATCAGCGCCATCTACACGAGGTGTTCTCGCAACACCACACAAGAAGAAGAAGAAGCATACAATTGCCATAAGAAAACCGCGGCCTCGGCCGCCATTACGGTCTCGCATTTGAAAGCATTTTGTGAGTTTAGGAGTGGATTTCGTGATTTTTTAGTGTGCTAATCGTTACTTTTACAGGGTATTATCCCATATTCAACTATTAATAAGCCTGTAGCAAAAGTTTGCAACAGCTCCATTGTTTGCCTGAACTGATGGCACTGAAAACATCTCCCAAAAACTTAATTTAAAGTGGTCATATTGTATCGTCTTTTTCACGCGTGATTTGTGCGTTTTCCCCAAGTTAGAATGAATAAAAATGTATTTTGTGCAAAAATCACGAGAAACCAGAGCCTGCAAATTGTACCGCATACACAAATCGCAGAGGCCAAGGAAAAAAATCGGACACACTCTTCTTCCATCTATGCTTCATGGAAATAGCATGAGCAATGGCGTACGCAGGAATTAGTCTCTCTCGCTCTTTTCCCGTTTGAGTGTGTGTACTAGAAAAGGAAAGAGATAGGGGCTGAAGACACGTTCGAGCCCCTGTTTCCGTCCTTTTCTTTCTCACGTGTTCAAATGGGGAAAGAGAGAGGAAGACAAATTCCTGTGTACGCTACTGAGCATGAGGCTATCAAATTCCGTCGAGACAGTTCAAAATTAGCCTAACAACGTTAACAACAAAATTAGCCTTACCTACTTTGCCTCTCTTCAGCATCAAACAGCTATTCCCAACGAAATATTTGTCAATATTATCTCCATGAATACCCAAGATATAATTGATGTCCGGAAAAAGGGCCCATAATCTGAGGCCATCTCAATGAGGTACTTTTGTAAAGTATCTGAATTGCACCCGGAATATGATGGATTTCCAACCTCATACGATTACGATCCCCTACTCACTCGCACTCACGCTATCTTATGACCATAAATCAGTCTCCTGACCAAAAACCGTACGGATTTTTTATGGTTTAGGATTTTTGGCTCCATCTACAGCAAACAGGGATGATCCCTGTAAAATTCCAACTCCGTAGCCCGACGAGAAGTCGGTAAAGAACCCGTGGAAAGAATCTGTAGACCGACTCCTTGCGGCTTTTATGTATCGGTTTGATTCTCAAGCCAAGGCCATCTGAATGAGGTACTTTTATAAAGTATCTGAATTGCACCCGGAAAAGGATAGATTTCCAACCCGATACGATTGCGATCCGAGAATTTGTAATCAGACCGCTGCGCTGGCTTTTGGAATTTAGCTTTGTTCTGTCACCAAATTATTTGATTGGTCCACTGACCAGTCGGTTGATAGAAGAGTGCAGGTAGGCAGAAATAGAGAGAGAGAGAGAGAGGGAGAGAGAGAGAGAGAAAGAGAGAGAGAGAGTGAGAGATAGTGAGAGAGAGAGAGAGTGAGAGAGAGAGAGAGAGAGAGAGAGAGAGAAGAGAGAGAGAGAGAGAGAGAGAGAGAGAGAGAGAGAGAGAGAGAGAGAGAGACGATTGCAAGAGTTGAAGAGAGGAGGGTAGAGAGTGAGAGGGTGAAGGAGTGGGGAGGGGGGAGGGGGGGAGAGAGACCATCTTTGTATTTGCGCGCGATCATTAGTTCAGACCAACTGGAACTTGCACATTACAAAACTTGCCAAGGGAATACTAATCGCTGCCCGCCGCGACCAGACAAAGTGGGAGCTGCACTCAGTGGATGGAACGGTTCTCGGACGATATGGTATACAGAGTGTCCGGAAGTTAAGGCGACAAACTATTAGGATCGATCTTTGGGGGCTTCCGGGTTAAATATGTTATTCGTAATTTTTTTCCCCCAACAAATTTAATTTTGTGTCCTAAAATTCACTCGGTTTGAGCTGAGGTTTTGCCAAGTTTTTCGCAAAATTTGGAGGAGAAGTGAAAAAAAAAAAAAAAAAAAATATCGTCATTTTCAATTTGAACGGAATCATTATGACGAAAACTGGTGACTAAGGCCGATGAGTTGGTGGTATAGTGGCGGACTGCCATCAATCGCGCGATCGATGGAAACGATTACTTTGAAGCATGGAATGGGTTACCGTATTTCTATAGCAGGTCGTTCAGTGGCGGACCGTGTATGGGGCTTTAGGGGCTGAAGCCCCCCCCCCCCCACCACTCGAGTTGATTTTCAATAGAATTGAAAGCAAAAACAAAAAAAAAAAGGTTCTAAGTCTCACTTTCAAGCCCCCCCCACTTTTTTGACCCACGATCCGCCACTGGGGGCGGTGGAGGGGCATAGCCGTCAGTGGCGAAGCGTGCGATTTGGCAATGTTCCTATTTCCCATTTAAACACATTACAAAGATCGAAGTGCTTGGTCATCGCCGATTGCTGAACCGTTCGACTCTTTTGGTGAATTTAAATGGAGAAAATACATTGTTGCCATGTTTCACGCCTCGCCACTGATAGCCGTAGCCAGAAATGCGCTTTTTTCTATCTTTGCGTATTTTATCACATGTGTATGAAAAAGAAGGAGAGAGGGGTTGTCACGTGACTTCATGCCATGTAAACTTATAAAACAACGTTCGTTGAAACAACTTAATTATTTCCAACGTACAAAAAGTGAAAAACACTTCGAAAAAGGAATTTCATGTCTGAGCGAATGACAAAACAAGACTTCAAAATTACTAATGAATGATTAGGCGGACATGTATTATTCTTTAACAAACTATTTGAACTCCAGAAAATCTGCTCGAGATCGTTTTAAATAATAATACTCAAACTTCCAAAAATATATCACTAAAACATGAAAATACCTTTATTTTGTACAGATAATCTTTGGTATTAACAGAGCAATATAAAGACCCTTCCTGTCACCGAATAATATCAAAGAATCAAATCAAGATTCATAACACGTCTTTGTCTATCAAAATTATCTATCAAAAAAAAAAAAAAAAAAAAAAAAAAAAAAAAAATCTTCACGAGATTTTATGAAAAATCTGTACACAATTTACTTTCCTGAAAAAGATCCTCGCACCTACCTAAGAACGGACCCATCCCTCCATAAGATACCGTTAATACCGAAACAATGCTTGATAGTGTCAGCAGACACAGACACACATTTTGTAAAGACATAGCAACCGCGCGACTTAGAAAAAACTTAATGGTCGGCCATGTCGAAATTGGCTTTTAATTAAACTTGCATTTTTGGATTTTCAAAGCAAATCCTTTTCTAAGTGTTGCCAGATCAAGGGTAAAAAGCCGTATCGTCCCCATTTAAATCAATGTAGAACCTACGGCTTTTTCACCCCGATCTGGTAACACTGCCTTTTCTAGATTATCGTAGGAAACTGAAATCCAAAGCACACAAAAAGACAAAACTACGGTGTTTTGGAGACACGAAACTGTAAAAGTAGTGTAGTGGGTAGGGGTCTTTTATAGCTCGTGGCTGAAGAGACGTAGACAAGAGACACGAAACGAAAACCGTATATTATTCCAAACTAAAACTATAATCACAAACCCGTCAACTCCAACGGTTGACAGCGATGTCCCTAAGACGCCCTGACAGTAACCTAACCTCAAAAATCGTACACTCTGAGCTCTGAGCTCCAAACCGCAATTGAGAGATCACAAAGATCCAAATCTCAATGCAACTAGATGAGAGATCACCAAGATCCAAATCTCACCGGACGTCTCTCTGCGAGGAGTGCGACCATTAAGCTACTGTCAGTGTATCTTATATAGTCCTCAGGATCCAGAGGAGGATCCATACGTCAGAGTAACCACTGATAACAAGACGCATAAAATATGTAGATGTTTTGAGACAAAGCATCAAGAAACTCCGAAATCTTGTTGTCAATGCTTAAAACTAACGCACTTAGCCCACCATATATACTCTGTTCAGGATACGATGAAACTTGAAGAGTCAGGTAGAAGCGCACTACTTTGCAACACGGCCCTTTGAATGCTATAGTCATTGAGCTCACTCGGGCTCTTTCCAGCTAGACCCTTCTTCGGGAAGAAGCAATACCGAGAATCGGCTGACTGTAATTGTTATCTGTACAAAAGTCAAGATGGAAACCGTTACAGATACGACAAAAACGGATGAAATTTACGCCCAAAGGGCCATAACTCGCCGTAATTAGTCAAAATTGACACCTCATCACCCTGGGAGATTTATTTTTTACCAAATCAATTTATGAGTGAAATATCATTGAATTCTTTGAAATAATAACTCTCCGAAGGTGATAAGGAGTTAATTGCAACTATTTTTGGCGAGTTATGGCCCTTTGGGCGTAAATTTCATCCGTTTCGTCATATCTGTAATGGTTTCCAAGTTGACTTTTGCACAGATAACAATCACAGTCAGCCGATTCTCGGTATTGCTTCTTCCCGAAGAAGGGTCCAGTCGAAAAGAGCCCGAGTGAGCACAATGGCTATAGCATTCAAAGGGCCGCGTTGCAAAGTAGTGCGCTTCTACCTGACTCGTCAAGTTTCATCGTATCCTGAACAGAGTATAGATGCCGAGAAACCGCAGATTCATATTGACACAGCGCGCGATGTTCACGCGATCCGCGATCGTTTAAACATAACACTTGACCGACGGTGTTGCCAGATGTATACTCCTAATATATTGCTATAGTGGGTATGGCATACGCCATCCCATTACTGTAGTTCTAATGACTATAATGGTAATGACGGCGAGACAGCATAGGAGGTGACTTGCATGCGGTGAGTTGGTCGATTCGCAATGTAAAATGAATAGAAAATCATGTCCAGTGACATGCAACGTACTATCGACGAATTAAAGATTGTCGCGAGATTTTCACACATTTTCAGTTATGAATGTGAGTGTGCACGGAAAAAAACTACGGTGAAATTAACCATACGATAGCTGATTTTGGCACCTGCTAGATGTTATGGCAATGTTAACCAAAAGTATACTATGTTTTGACTAGGTACTAGGTGATGTTACCTGATTGCATGTCGAATTTACTCAAAGTATCGGTAAATGTACCATACTTCTGGTCAAGTTTACCATAACATCTAGCAGGTGCCAAAATCAGCTATCGTATGGTTAATTTCACTAATCTTTTTTTTCCGTGTGGGACTGATCTGCAACGGAATTGGCGCCTTAACTGCAATGGCCTCTCGCCTGCGAAGTGTGAGGAGCATGAAAAGTAGCCGAACCGAAACCTTGAAGGCGAAACTTACTATCTCGTGAAAATCTCGCGACAATCTTTGATTCGTCGATAGTACATCAACCGGGACGGACGGAATATAATTTTTTATCCATAGATGACACTTTCAGAAAGTTTAACGCCTTCATTCCTCTTACTTCCACGGATAAAGGGGCCCCCCTTACCTTTTAAAAACCCTTAGGGCTATTTTGACGAAGGTGCAGAGAGTTCCTCTTGCAGATTCCCAGATTCGGAATCACGAATGCCCTGAATCACGGGAGGTGGCCATGGGCCTGCGAGAAGATGATTCTTTAAACGGCTTCTTCAGAAGTAGTTCTTTTGCGCCTTCAATTCACGGATTATGCAAAACCCTTACCGTCATGTGGGAACAGTTATCTCACAAAAACTTCAATTATTTCGGGCTGTTTTAAGAGCAGGTGCTGAGAAGTGTAGCAAACTGAGTGACTCACTTGTGACTTCACCAGAGGTAATCCTCTTGCGCCTTCAATTCACGGATTATGCAAAATCCTTACCGTTATGTAGGAACAGTTATCTCACAAGAACTCCACTTATTCTCGGTACTTTTGTGAGCAGGTGCTAGGTAGAGTCCCTTGATGGAAATATTGTATAGGGAGTACCGACACGAGCTCAACGAGTTGTGATTGGTCGTTGGTTTTAGGCTCTCACGGAGTCGAGCAGGAGTCGACGACATCGAAGGCTCAACACGAAGGAAGTCGATTCGTAAAGGAACGTATGGGAACGGACCGGAATGTCTCCAAATCCGCCTGTCCACCACTGGTCCACGGTCGAACTTAACCTTCGAATTCGACTCCTGTCAAAATGCATAAAGCGTCGTGTCGGTACTCCCTATAGAATATTCTCTAGTGCTTGATGAAAGGCCATGGTGCGCCACGCTGTTCCATGCGTTGGCTATAATGCAGCGAAGTCAATAACTAAGCTTCGATTAATTATAAACTACATGCATAATTCATCTGACCAAATCTTTGCAAATCAAGCGACTCGGGGAATAAACTTTCCAAATCCAAACGGCAACTTTGCTATTGTTAAAAGGAGAAAACAAACGTAACCCTTCAACGCACGACTTTCTTTTTTTTTTTTTGACGAAACATGAATTTTTCAGTTCATCTAGTGACTAGATTCTAGCAGAGATTACTAAGCCTAAGAGATATGGCATAACGATTCAAAAGTGTTATTCGACTCCTACGAAGTATGCAATGTGGCGTACGCTGGTGACCGTAAACATTGTTACTACTGTTGTTGTTTGAATGAGATTTGACAGCAACGCCACTAACTAAATTAATAAGATTAATAAAGTGCTTGGGAAGTTTAATGAGCTCTGGGTATATTTTGTACGTGAATCTGAAAATCTAAGTCACTTTAATCATCCCATCGTCCATTAAATGACAAACATTTAGATGCTGCAGAGAATCTAACCTCATTTCCAACAACATGAATAACAACAATGTTTACGGTCACCAGCGTACTGCACGTTGTATCACAGCCATTCTGCAGGCGTTTTTTACGGAGCCCGGCCAACGGTTTTTTAACACGGCGGAGATAGGAAGTGCCATATCTCTTAGGCTTAGTAATCTCTGGATTCTAGTCACCCTATTAGTGGGAAAAATAGTAAAAACCTCCGTTGTTTTAGTTTACTTTCTTTAAACATTACATACAAGGTGCAGAGTATGTAATTTCTTGGGTGTATATGGTTCAATTTTCCTTTCGTTTTACACCACATTTTGTTACGTAAATAATTATAGTGACAATATTTAGAGTATTGATTTATAGTTAATGTAACCAATCTTTGATAATAATGACCTACACGAGTAAGATTTTATGGTTATAATCGACGGAGAGGATTTTTCGTTGCTCCGTTTGGGTCGCGATACTACAGATTGATTTGATATTCATAGAGGTTGCTTTTGAACGATTATATTAAAAACATACGATGAAATAAACTGGAAAAGTACTTGCAATTTTTTGCTTAGGTAAACCTGCCCAAAATGGAAACCGGGTGTAGGTAAACGGATTTTTTTGGCTCCGTGAAATTCCGTTATGGACATTCTGTAATCTTATGAAAAGAATAAACTGTTCCTCAGGCGGCTCAATAGACTGTTTTGGTAGAGCGATAGATCGTATCGATTGCCGTCCGAGGACCAGTAGCGGCCTGTGAGATTTGGCAACCATGCATTTTTCCCACTTAAACTAAGGTAAAAAATCGATTCAAGCGGAGGCTGGCAGCCTCCTCGAGTTTCGATTGTTTTCCATGTAGTTAAATGGGATAAAAACACTGTTGCCAAATCGCACGAGCCGCCGCTGCCGAGGACCTGTGGTTCCAACCAAACTCTTATCCAATGTTCCTATTTCCCCTATAACCGTATTTTTGTTGGAAAATGTGGGCTATTAAATCAAACAATGGGGCAGTTGCAAGGGTCTGAAATGTTGTGTTTTTTATGAAGAAAATGGAAGTACTTGATGAGCTGAGAACAAAAATGCCGTTGGTTTTTAATTAAGTCCCATTGTTCCGGAGATGAGATTTTGGCCCAAAATACATTGTTTTAAATGGGAATTCCGCGTAGTGACGTCACTACTCACACCATTTTTTACGACTTAACACGTGTGTATCTCCAAAACCAAGACACTTCGGAAAAAAACCAAAAGGCACTATTGTTCTCAGCTTATCAAGTACTATCATTTTCTATATAAAAAACACAATATTTCAGACCCTTGCAACTGCCCCATTAGTGCAACATTTTTGTGATTATGAATTCTACGTCCTAGAAAGTTCTTAAATATTATGCCTGGTTCCACGGCTGAAACTGCCGATATCAACAAGATATTACAGTTTAAACAATGTATTTGGAGGATAGAATCACCCAAACTGAATTGTTATTGTTGTTGTGGAATTAGAAGAAATTTGGGTAATTCTAACCTCCACCTGTCATGCATCGTTTAATCCGTTGACACTTGTTACTTTTGGCACTTTAATTCGTGGAAAACCAGGCGTAGCGTAACTAAGCATTTTCGAGGATGTACGTGTAGATTGTAGATAATGGGGTGGTTGTTGCACACTTTTGATAAACGCGATTTAACAGTCGATTCTAGTGTCAAAACCTCCAACAATAACGATGGCAGCACTGAAAATTTCCGAAATCCGCTGCTAAACTCTATAAACGCTTTTATTTGCGCGAGCTTAATGGTGACTTAGGGCAGTAATAATGGTAATCCATCTAACAATACTATAAACTCCATCAAGAAGTGACCAATAAGAGACTACTTTCATTTGACACAGGTGTTGTCACCTGGTGTCATGGTGTGTAACGGTTTCATTCATCGGATGTGGGATCACTACTCTGACGACTAATTCATTACTCTGTGAACGATCCTGGTCAGCATCGAGAGAGTGTCGAAATTAAGATAAGAATCTCCTTTTATTACTGCTCTCAGCCACCATTACGCCCGCGCAAATAAAAGCGTTTATTGGGTTTAGGAGTGGATTTTGAAAGCTTTTAGTGCTGCCATCGTTATTTTCGGAGGTATTTACACCAGAATCGACTATTAAATCGCTTATTAAAGCAAAAGTGTGCAACAGCCCCATTCATAATCGCAAAAAGGGTGCATTAGCTGTTTGATTTAAGTGGAAAAGGAGGTCCCAAATGAAAGAAAAAAAAAAAAAAATTATTTTTTTTTTCTTTGTTTTCAATTTTATTTGAAAGAGGACGTTCTCAGCTTTAAAATGTTAAAAAACATTGCATCTATAGTTTAGACAAAAAATTAATTTTTTATTAATTTTTGAAGTTGAAGAGTCCCTATCAGGTCAGCTGATTTTTAGATTTTTCTTTTTGCTATACTGAAAAACCTGTTTTTTTTTTACCTTTCAGTGCACTTTTCACAGGAACTAGTAATGCTATTTTCATGAACTTTTTTTTTAAATTTTCCTCAAAAAAAGCTCTATAAGTGGAACAAGAATATTCTGTTTAGCTCCTTTGCTTTTTTTTTATAGACATTCAAAGCTCCAAAAAAAAAAAGTAAAAAAATCAACCTAACTTTCAACTTTAAAAAAAAAAATTAAAAGTTTTCGATGAATTTTTAAAATCCTAGTTCCACTGATAGTCAACACTCATACACAACTTCATGCAAAATTGCAGTCTTATAGGTCGAATAGTTCCTGAGAAAATTGCACCAGAAGTGAAGCATATTTGACATTGTTTAACATAGGACCTCCTTCTCCCCTTAATAGCCTCAAGTGTCGTTAAAAAATGCGCTTATGGGGACTGGGGAGATTACATTGAATCAGAGTTTGGTTGGAACCAGAGGTCTTCGGGTGGCAATCGATACGATGCATCGCTCTACTAAAACAATATATTAAACCTGAAAACTATCGATAGAGATGCAGACGTTAAAGTAAGAGAGATTTCGAAACATCACAATAGACAAGCCGCCTCTAATTCATAATAAAACTGTGCAGTGGCCGCAGCGGATCAGTGGAACCGTGGAGCCTGGATCCTCCACTCCCCGAGAGAGGCCCGGCCCCTCCTTGGCTTGCCGTGGTTGGTCGAGTCATCAGTGCCCACGAGGCGGGCTAGAATCGATGGGCGGGCCCCGGACTCGGAGCCGAGGAAATGAATGGAATAGAATAAGAGTAAAAATACTGCTTGGAAAGAGGCGCTCTCTGGCGGCTAGTCCCAGTCTGAATACTTCGGATAGAAATTGTGTTGAATGTGTGAGCATAGCACTGAGATAAACATTAACGCTTTGAAATCCGAACGGACTGTTTCAGCAATGACTTCTGGCGGCTCGTGAAATTTTGAAACGATGTTTCCCCTCCATTTGAAACTATGCTGAACAATCGATTGCTGGTGAAGCGCTCCTTCAATGTCGAATCGATTGTTTACTATAGAATCAAATGGGGGGGGGGCATAGGAGATCGAATAAAACGTGGCCAAAAACCACTGGAAAAAAGTAATAAAAAACGGTCGTTTTCGACCGGTTATTTAAGCTTCATTCAAAGTTTTCCGCAGTGATTTGTCTTTCCAGTGTCAGATTTAAATTATTTGTTCAAAGTGTTCTCTGTGATTAAAATTGGTCGTAAAAGTTTGTAAATAATAAGTTGGTGAGATAGCTCGTCGAACGCCTTCAATTCGGTGTATAGGCAAAATGAACACCCTGGAGTAGGAATATTTAACTACCCAATTCAATCCAGTTGAGGAGTGTTAAATCGACGAAACAACCTGGTCTTGAGAGGGTTAAATAAAATGTCTGATATTTTCCCACTTTTTTAAGATCTTAGACCACCATGTCCATGTATCGTTTCGAAATCCTCTTAGAGTAGGTCTGTTACGGTCGTACTTTTGGTACACAAATAAGACACACGGAGAAGGAGGACTGGTTGAATTTACCATCTGCACAGCTGTTTTGGAGTCTGCTATCAAGTATGGTTAATTTGACCATCATATGGTAAATACAACGTACCTTGTGGTGAAATGTACCAACAAGTTATCTTAACTTCGTATTAGTTATTTTGTTTTGATACTTGGCCCATTACGACTAACAAGGGGAGGCTCAGAAGTCGCCGCCTCCGATTTTGAAAACAATTGCACGAAAATGTAGCTAAAGTAAAGTGCTAAAGTGAAACTATTAGACCCGTGTTTCTCACTTTTTGCCAATGGGCCTTCCCAAAGCGTTAGGAATTGTTTGAAAGTTGCCGAAATTCAGGTAAAACCCCGAGCGGAGAGCGTTCCAAATATTTACGTGAATTTCGGCAACTTTCAAAAAATTCCTAACGCTTTGGGAAGGCCCATTGGCAAAAAGTGCGAAACACGGGTCTAATAGTTTTACTTCAGCTACATTTTCGTGCAATTGTTTTCAAAATCGGAGGCGGCGACTTCTGAGCCCCCCCTTGTAAGTAAATCGTAATAATCTTTACAAAAGAATTGGCTCTCATCATGCCTCATACTATCCTTTAAAAAATATTCATCCATGAAGTTTCAATATTATTTAACCATATGGCTTGGAGGTGTGAATGCGTACAAACTTTCTGTGGCGTCTATGTCTGTCCGTCTATCTGTAGCCATAAAACGTGATACCCAGCATAACTTTTGAACTATTGATCCATATGCATCTAAATTTTACAGAGATGTTGCTTTTAACATTCCTCATAGGGGGCTTTTTTGTTTTGTTTTGTTTTTTTTTTTAATTTAAATTTTTAGGTTAGTTATGGATGGAAAGTGGTTTCTATAAAATCAAGGGGAAAATGGATCAAAAAAAAAGGAAGAATTTAAAAATTTTAAAAATTGATCTTTGGATTTGGATATAAATATCAAAGGGGGGGGGTCTGAAGTAAGTTCTCCCCCAAATTAAATTTGATGTGAGAAAGAGTGTTTGTATGGCGTTCCTTAAAAGTTAAAAAAGTGATTAGTGAGTGTATCAGCCTACGGCTCCTGGGTTTTTGGGAAAAATTTGCCCCCAGATTTATGTTAAAAACTTTTACCAGGGAAACAGGCTTTACCCGAAAATTTTTGATTTAAATTTGGGAAAGCAATCGGCAAATCACCGAGCCGTCAACTGTAGTATATTTGGTTAACCCTTTTTTCCATAAAGGCTAGCGGGATGCCATTTTAATCAGGTATTCTTGGTTTTTTCACCCGCAATTTTTTTTTCCGTGATTTATATCTAAAACATTGAATGAATGCGGTGTATTGTGTTAATTCACTCCTTTATTTGGGAAACAAAGTTTGACGTCCATTTGATTATATGTTAAACAATCGATTTGACAGTGAAGCAGCGCTTCACCTGCAATCGATTGTTTTACATAGATTTAAATGGAATGACACCATCGTTGCCAAATCGCACGAGCCGCCACTGTTGTGTATTGGTCTTAATCCTTTTCCGAGCCTACGGCCGCGGCGATGACTCACTTTTGAAGAGCGAACTTCTTCTTTCGGTCGTTCATGCCTCGCAATTTTTTTATAAGAAAATTCGACTGATTTGAGAGTCGTCAAAGTCATTGATATGAATTCATGTTTTGACCTTTAATTACACTCCTTTATTGATGAAAGCAGGAAGTTCTGACGTTCGTTAATTAATCGGTGGAAATTAAATCTGAGTCAGATCGCTTGCTTTCATCATTGCCAGATTTGGTACTTTGAACTTCGCATCTTCTCATTTAAGGTGCGTTTGAGTCATTTTTGAGGATTTTAACGAATCTTCAAGCTTTCCTGCTGTTATGTTTCATGTCCGTGCTCTCACACCATTTCCCCCGCCTGGCTGCTGTTATGGTGAGAGCAGTTCATCTCCTGGTTGGATGGTTTCTTCACCGAAGGGCTCAGAGTTGAACGATCTCGTGTACCTTTCCATGACTTGACTCGTGCGGTGCCAGTAAGCAACGCAGGCACTGTCTGACCTACGGTCTTACAATTCCCCAGAGGGACTTTGTTTTTGTTTTTTTGTATTTTTAATTTTGAGGTTAGCTATGGATGAAAAATGGTTCCCATTAAAATCAATGGAAAAATACAGGGGGGAAAAAAGGGAAAATTTAAATATTTCAAAAATTGATCTTTGGATTTGCTCCCCAAAGAATCTTTGCACTGTCTGGCGGAAATTCAATACAGTATCTGGAACAATGTGAAAAAAGAACAATAAAAAATCAGCAAACAAATTAAAAAATAAAAAACAAAAAAACAAAACAAATACTGTACAAAAAAGCTAAAATATTTTAAGATATTCTACATATATTTGTATATTTTGACGTACCTATTTAAAGTGAGTCAACCCTGGGGTGAGGTCGAAAGCATGGAATTTTTTATTCAATGGGTCAAAAAAAGGGAAAATTTAAATATTTCAAAAATTGATCTTTGGATTTGCTCCCCAAAGAATCTTTGCACTGTCTGGCGGAAATTCAATACAGTATCTGGAACAATGTGAAAAAAGAACAATAAAAAATCAGCAAACAAATTAAAAAATAAAAAACAAAAAAACAAAACAAATACTGTACAAAAAAGCTAAAATATTTTAAGATATTCTACATATATTTGTATATTTTGACGTACCTATTTAAAGTGAGTCAACCCTGGGGTGCGGTCGAAAGCATGGAATTTTTTATTCAATGGGTCAAAAAAAGGAAAAATTTAAATATTTCAAAAATGGATCTTTGGATCTGGATAATAATATTAATGGGGGGGGGTCTACGGGTCTCCTCCAGATGTGAGAAAGTGTTCATAGGGTATTCCATACAGTTTATTATCTTTTTCCAACCCATGCGTTCAAGTGGGGGAAGAGAGAGTTGGACAATTTTTCGGATTCGCTTGTGAATCCTGGTTGCGTAAAGTCTTTTTTTTTTTTTTTTTTAAACGTTTTATCGAGTACAAGGCAACTAAAAATATGTATTAATCCTAATAAGTTAAGTGTTTGCATCCTGCATTGAAGACACGCCGAGGGATGGTTGCTGCGCTTACAGTTTCCAGTTGCTTGCGCAATATTTTCACGATTGACTTGAAATGACTTCCTCATCCTCAATCCTCAGCGTATTGTATTAAATGTTGCATACTGAGCAGGCGCGAGTCAAGAGTCAACTTAATCGTGCATACTCTTTCACACACACGCACACTTACAAAAAAGGATCTATTAGTGAACACTGTGAACAATCTTTTGACATTATAATCATTAAGGCTGAATTTTAAATAGCGCATACTTCTACAGAGCGTGCCTCATGGAAGCAAAAAATATGTCCCAAAATCGTATGGCGAGATTCGAAAAAAAAAAAAAAAAAAAAAAAAAAAAAAAATGATAATAATAAAATAAGAGCTCTGCGTAGGAAATTAATGTGTCATGATTCTACCATAGCGCTATACCAATATATTGGCTGTGATATTTTTTAAGTTAATCCCAAAGTGTGGCAGAATAGACGCTTTGATTCTGGATTGTTTGCCTCTTTTTTTTACCTTTAATTTAAAAAATGTAATCAATTTAGTGAGTCAAGAATCAACTCAATCGTGTACTCTTTAACAAAGCAAAAAAGAAGGATCTATTGCGGAGCATTGTGAACCATCTTCTGACAGTATAATCATTGAGACTGCATTTTGTAAGCGTATCCTTCAAAAGAGCGTATGCCTCATAGAAAAAAAAAAATTTTCCTAAAATCATACGGCAAGATTGCAAGTGGACGGCCTTTTGAAGTAAAAATAACAACTACTCTGCATAGGAAATTAATGTGAGTTACGGTTCTTCCAACCAGTGTTGAGCAAAAATTAACTTTTGAATAACCTTGAATAACACTATGCAACAAAATTTGACTTTTGGCTTGTCCACGGGTTGAGACCTATTTTTTCTGACTCCTAGTGACCAAAGAAGTCAGAAAATGGCCATGAAAGTGCCGGGAAAATGTGTATGCGCCCAGGACGCCGCCATTTTGAAAAATCAGAAATTCAGCCGACTTGCCGTCGGTTTTTTGAGGCTAGCGCCCTTAATTTTTACTCAAATGAAAAAAATGTGCATATAAAATGAAAGAGCATAAAATTTCCTACAAGATGAGTTACCTTGATTTGTTTTTTGATGAGCAAAAATATTAAAAAACTGAAGTTTTTTTCAATTTTATTTTTTAAAAAATCAAAAATTTGACTATTTTTTTGATGAATTTTAGCTCATGCCGTCAAAAATAAAAATCCTAGAAAAAAACAGATTAATGCATTGAAAAGAGCGTTAAAGTGGCTACAAGATGATGTACTACAAAAGTTTTTTGTGATTCTTTTTTGCCACTTTTTAGCCATTAAAATGATTTTTCCCAAAATTCAGTTTTCTCCCTCTATGCTCCCTAATTTACTAACGGTATCGTTCAATAACGTCGATTTGGTTCCTCTCATGCACCATTGGACCAAAATAATCTGTTTTCCCATCAAAAGTGACCGTGAATAATGGTGGAAAAAGCTTGACTCATAACCTTTAATTCCCATATTTACATTAAACGTGTCTACGCATGCATTCAGTTCTTCTCAAATATCCCATGCTTAAAAAAAAAAAAAAAAAAATCATCTGCTAAAGGCAGATATTTTTTGAACTTTTATTTCACACTCAGCCGTTATTTATGGAAAACAATATTGGTTTCAGAAAAATGCATGTTATTATTTGCTCTGGATAGAGCGGATGGGATCAATGATGTGCTGAGATGAAATAAGTGGTGGCCCTGAGAAGAACGGTTTTTAATCGGGTTGGGTATCAGTATATTCCAGTGCGGTTATGTTTGGGAGAGTGATGAGATTCCCAAGTCCATACTGGTCTAAAAATAAGAGAGTACTTAAAGAGAATTTGAAAAAGTGGCGCGCCAATTTTTAGCCATTTTAGGTGGCTCTGAAAAGAGCCGTTGCACTGTCTGTCGTTACGTATGCACATTGCACATGCAGTGTCCGTTCCTGATGTCCTTCTTAAAATTTAGACCTGGCACTTGGCAGTTACTTGTATAGAAGCCACGCATAATGATGCTTGACTTCAGCCTGCTGTCCAAGTCAAGGCTTCAAATTCACTAAAGCATCTTATAAAAATTCAAATATGTGTTGTCAAAAATGTCCTTCCTCAGGGCCACCAAATGAAGTTGAGAATTTCTGAACAATCAAATTACAATTGAGCAAAAGTAAACTAAATCTTAAAAATTAAATATGTCTTTTTTCATTACATCAAAGTGTGAGCAAGGCGGCGGGTGTATGGGGCTATTGGGGCTATAGCCTCCTCCCACACTTTTTTGAGGATGCGGGGCTACCACCACAAAGAAAAGAAGAAAAAAAAGAAGAAAAAAATGATTTTTTTAGCCCTCCCTTTTTTCGACCCCACGCGCCGCCCATGGTGAATTCATGACGAATAAAGGAGAGAACTCGTTCTCAACTCGATTTTCGCCATTATTCACGGTCACTTTTGATGGGAAAACAGATTATTTTGGTCCGAGGGTGCATGAGAGGAACCAAATCGACGTTATTGAACGATACCGTTAGTAAATTAGGGAGCATAGAGGGAGAAAACTGAATTTTGGGAAAAATCATTTTAATGGCTAAAAAGTGGCAAAAAAGAATCACAAAAAACTTTTGTAGTACATCATCTTGTAGCCACTTTAACGCTCTTTTCAATGCATTAATCTGTTTTTTTCTAGGATTTCTATTTTTGACGGCATGAGCTAAAATTCATCAAAAAAATAGTCAAATTTTTGATTTTTTAAAAAATAAAATTGAAAAAACTTCAGTTTTTGAATATTTTTGCTGATCAAAAAACAAATCAAGGTAACTCATCTTGTAGGAAATTTTATGCTCTTTCATTTTATATGCACATTTTTTTCATTTGAGTAAAAATTAAGGGCGCTAGCCTCAAAAAACCGACGGCAAGTCGGCTGAATTTCTGATTTTTCAAAATGGCGGCGTCCTGGGCGCATACACATTTTCCCGGCACTTTCATGGCCATTTTCTGACTTCTTTGGTCACTAGGAGTCAGAAAAAATAGGTCTCAACCCGTGGACAAAATGGCTGTTGCATAGTGTAATTAACTAAAATTATTCACATTATTATCTTATTTCTACTAGTAAATCGATTTTTTTTTTTTTTTGAACTTTTCGAGTCATTCATCGATTCATCCTGTGACAGACGAATATCCAAGTAGGGTTAAAAATTCAATTTACTGATAGTAATAACATGAAAATAATGTGCATAATTGCGTAGTTAATTATTCAAAAGTTAATTTTTAGAGGGGCTTTGATATTTTATTAGTCCTACCCAAAGGTGTGACGGAATGAACGATCTGATTCTATTCTGGTTGGTTTGCCTCGTCTTTTTCTAACCTTAAACTAAAAAAAAAGAATTGCTATCAATTCAGAGGACATTGCCTGAAATGAAAGTGCAAGACTTTTTGATGCATACAATGTGATTTAAACGCAATTTTACACAGACCGGCCTTCCTAAACGTTGTAGCAAAGTTTTTTAACAGTCTCATTTTAAGCATTTTCCCCATTTGATTCAATTAACGAGCTGTATCTGTAGAGAGGCTAACACATGTTTTAAATCCTATTTCAAAGTGAAGCAGCGTGGGTGATCTGATATTCTGTTGTTTGCCTCATTTTTTTTAAACCTTAAAACAAAATTGTAATTACTTTAGTGGACATTGGTTTTAATTGAAAGTGCATGTGTCATAGAGTGGCTATCTTGACGCAGAGTTCTAAAACAACTATCAAGATGTACTTATTTCTGTTTTGTGTCAATTTCTCTATCGGGAAAATACTTTCAGAAGAAACAGTTTTATTAATTTCACTGTCCAGATAGACACTCTCGAACACTTGCTCTTTCGTTAACCCTTAACTGCAGATGAGCCCAGTTCTGGGACAATTACTTTGAAGCCTTATCTAAAAGTAGGGGTCTTGAGTTGTACTGTTGCTGCATGGTGGGTCACATGTGGAACAGATACTAAACGAGTAAGAATTGTCGATTTTGTCCTAGAGCGCGCAGCACAGGATAGAGAACGTGCAGAGTGGTTGAAAATAGCTTACTGAAAATCTGATAGAGATTTTCCGATTTTCATTGTTATGTTTGGGAGTAACGCAGGGGTGCCATAAACAAAAAAAACAACTATTGAAACTTACTAACTTATTTTTTACTACTTTATTTTTTTTTTTTTAGCCTGAAAACTTTATTTTCAGTTGCATGGATACCTAAATGCGGGTAAGGCCATATTTGGAACAATTAATATTCAGGCTCTTTACCATTGAAATATAATGGAAAGAATTTTTTCACTATTTTTTCCTGTCTGAAGGATCAAAATTGTACTAAAAAAAAAAATTATTTTATTAAAAAAAAAAAAAAAAAAAAAATCATGCAGTAAAGGGTTAAAAACCAATTACAAATATGTCTTTGTCACAACCTTTTCTTTTTTTTTTTTTTTTTTTAAAATTTGAAAGCTTTAAAAAATGTGAGGCAAATAAACCGAGCCTGGATGAAAATGTCCATAAGAGATGTTCATCATGGATGCCTCCGTGCTGTCTCAATAGCACGTCCCACAAATCCTCCGTATTGGTAAACAGAGGCGAGGCGTGATATTTGGCAACAATGTACGTCCTTCATTTAAATTCACCAAAAAAGTCGAACGCTTCAGTCATCGGCGATGACCAGGTATTTCGACCTTTCTAATTGGTTTAAATGGGGAAAAGGGAAGTTGCCAAATCGCACGCTTCGCCACTGTTGATAAACCTCGTTGAAGGGTCATTCCATGCAGAAGTGAGCCTGAAGGTGAAAGTGTTTTTTTTTTTTTGTTTGTTTGCAAAAACTACCTTAAAAAAAATATAAAAAAATAAGGAAGCTATGAACACCATAAAACTACACTTCAGTAAAATTTTTGACTTTAAATTTCGTTGATTTCAACTGTTCCATCCCAAAAAAGAGGAACAAATTCAATATTTTTTTCACTCTCAGCATCCAAAAAGGGGCTGATATTGAAGCCTGAGCGCAGGTGTACAACTTGTAAGTTTCTCACAAAAAAATCTCAAAAAAAAACCTTAATTTAGAGATAGTTCCACTGAAGTTCATGAAATAAACTGAAAAAGAAAACTTATTCAATTGGTTTTTACAAGTGTAAAAGTGGACAGCGTAACATCCGTTACTTTTCCTTTGACACCCGTTACCTGTTTTTTTTCAATTTTAAAGGTCTATAGTGAGAAATTAGAAAATACAGCCAAGATATACAGATAGGATAGTATACACTCTTACCTTTAACATATATTTTTATTGAATTTTCATCTTTACAAGAATCACAGAGTTTTCTTGTTGAACTTAGAGAGTCAAAACAGAGGCTTAAACGGAGTGACACCCATTATATACCTCGCTTTTTTGGTCACTATCAATTCAATACAAATATTTTCTAAAAATCTTTGTATGAGCACTAATATTTTTACAAGTGTAAAAGTGGACAGCGTGACACCCGTTACTTTTCCTTTGACACCCGTTACCTGCTTTTTTTTTTTTCATTTTAAAGATCTATACCTAGCTATAACTTAGAAAACACAGCCAAGGTGTATGGTATACAGATAGTAGACACTCTTACCTTTAACATATTTTTTTTTTCGAATTTTTATCTTCACAAGAATCACAGAGAGTTTTCTTGTTGAACTTAGAGAGTCAAAACAGATGCTCAAATGGAGTGCCACCCGTTACTTCGCTTTTTCGGTCACTATCAATTCAATACAAATATTTTCTAAACATCTTTGTATGAGCACTAATCTTGAAACAGAGCTCTCTCTAATCATGGGTTATTTCGTAGTTTATTCCTTTTTTGCACTGTAGAAAATTTTGTCTTTAAGTTGTGCCCCTGTGACACCGTGGACCGCCGAATGCCCCTGGATTCAACGTAACATTTTTAAATTTCCCGCCAAATTTGGCCGCACTGAGTTCTACGTACGTAGAACGTAAATGGTAACGTAAGGGGAACGTAAGGGGATTGCATCGCGTAAAGGGTATTGGGTGCGCCGTCATTTTGTAACAATTAAACCTGAGTTATTAAGCAAAACGTCCTCTCAATAAAAGGCAGTTAGGAAGCAATTTAGTCGAGAGAATCAGATTTGGGACTCAAAGTGACACCCAAAACTAGTTGCGAGGGGAGAGTAAATACACAATAAACGATGTTAGTGTCTCTCTCATCTTCCCTTTGAAAGCATGAGTAGAAAAAGGATATAAAGAGGGTTCGTCCATTTGCCTATCCTTGTCTTACACACGTGTTTCAATCAAGGAAAGAGAGGAATGGATAATTTCTCGTAAACGGAGGAACTGGAA
>VMOF01000379.1:58157485-58189985 GCA_011764245.1 Trialeurodes vaporariorum
AAAATCATAATTTTCGACCTCACGAGCTTAATTTAAAACTTTCCAGTGACATTCGTTGGTTTGGAATACTTTATGTAAGTGTGTTTTCTGTGATTATTTCTCTTGAAAATTTGGAAATGATAGATTGATGAGCCAGCGGCGGCTCGTGCAATTTGGCAACAATGTTTTCTCTCTATTTGATTCTATATAAAGCAATCGATTGAATAGTGAAGCAGCGCTTCACCTGCAATCGATTGTTTTTCATACATTCAAATGGAGGGAAAACATTGTTGCCAAATTCCACGAGCCGCCATTGTGATGAGCAATTTACTTTCTGTTTTTGGCCGCTTTTCGACGATCTCAGAAAATTCTGCGCCATCGCGGTCGTGCCAATTCGATATATTTATTTTTATTTTTTTATTTTTTTTATTATAATTTTGTTTTTTTGTTATTTTGTTATTTTTTTTATTTTTGCTTACTATCGAGTAAGTTTGTTCGTAATTTTTTTTGGTTGATCGGGGTGAAAGATCGATTAACCCAGTAGCATGACCAGGGTAGTTTTCATTTGTCTCATCTTTCTTTTGAACATGAAAGTAGGAAAAGGATATGTGTTTCAATGGATTATACATATAGAGAGATGGAGAATTTCTCGTTCCACTGCTGAATCCTTTCTTCTATTTCAACCAACGAGCTTTAATCTGAAATGGGCCTCGTGGAATATAAACTGAAGTCACCGTGGAAAAGGCAGCCAGAGATCTCTTGTGGACATTTTACATTAGCCTCGTTTATGCGAGAGATATGAACCTGGGTTGAGTCAATCCGAGTTGAGTTTCAACCCGGGTCCAACTCGGATTTGCGCATAAACACCCTTCCATTTGAACTCGAGTTCAAAAGATTTCTTTTTTCTTCTTCTCTGTGTTTGTTTACATTTTTGACGAAAATGGCGGCTATGCTTGGTGCGGTACGGACAAGTGCGACCGCATAAGACACGTGTTTAACCTCGCTCGAATTGGTGACATCGATGCCGCGTGAACCCGGGTTCTGAACTCCGAGGTGTTTATGCGTAAAATCTCAACCCGAGTTAACCGACTCGACTCGGGTTTGAATCGGGGTCGAGTCTAACCCGAGTTCAGCGAAAACCGAAGTGTTTTTGCGAGCATCTCAACCCGAGTTCGGCTGAACTCAGGTTCTAAACCCGGGTTGAGATCTCTCGTATAACGAGGCTATTGGCTCTGTTGGTTTCTCTTTTGTTTCATAACCTCATCACTGGCGGATCCAAGAATCTGTCTTTCTCTCTTTTCTCCCACTAGAACGCGTGTGTTAGAAAAGAACAGAGATAGGGGCAGTCACGTGACTCCACCAGTTGTGAAAATATTAAAGATTCTAGTATTTTATGTGCATCAGTTATAAACAATTTTTATATGTATAAATTAAGTTTAATTTTTTAAAGTTCAGTAAAGAAGCAACTTCCATCAAAAAAATCAATAAAAATTATAGTATTAATCTGATTGGTATTCTGCGGGAATCATATTTTCTTTTAATTATTTTTTATAGAATGGGGCTGTTGCACACTTTTGCTATAAGCGATTTAATACTCGATTCTGGTGTAAAAACCTCGAAAAATAACGATGGCAGCACTAAAAACTTTCGAACTCTAATCCTAAACTCGATAAACGCACTTATTTGTGCGGGCGTAATGGTGGCTGAGGGTAGTAACAATGGGAGATTTCCATCTAACAATACTGCAACTCCATCAAGAAGTGACCAATAAGAGACGACTTTCATATGACACCGGTGTCACTAGGTGTTGCGGTACCATTCATCGGATGTGGATCACTACTCTTGTGACTAATTACTATGTGAATCATCCTTGTCAGCATAGACAGAGTGACGAAATAAGATAGGAATCTCCCATTGTTACTGCCCTCGGCCACCATTACGTCCTCGCAAATATAAAAGCATTTATTGAGTTTAAGAGTGGATTCCGGAAGTTTTTAAGTGCTGTCATTATCATTTTTCGAGGTTTTTGCACCAGAATCGACTGTTAAATGGGTCTGTAGCAAACTTTTGCTACAGCGACAATAAGTGTTAAATCCGATGTAAAATCGCCTGAAAAGTCCATTGGTGGCATTATAAAGTCATGAAATACAATATTAAACTCACAAGAGGCGTTTATTGAAATCCAAGATGGCGGCAACATATCGCGGAATCTGAATGTATGCACCGTGATCATCCAAGGATTGCCAACTTTGACAACTTCACTGGAGGTTTAGGTTATGTGTTTGTTTACGTTGTGATTGGTTGTGATGGATATTGTGAGGTAGGCTATCCTTGAATGTTCGTGGTGCATGCATACAGATTGCTCGATATTTTGCCGCCATCTTGGATTTCATTAAACGCCTCTTGTCAGTTTATTATTGCATTTTATCACTTTCGGATGTCACCAATGGACTTTTCAGGCGATTTTACATGAGATTGAACACTCTATAACGCTGTAGCAAAAGTTTGCAACAGACCCATTGCTTGAAGCAGAAGTGTGCAACAGCCTCATTATTCGTCACTTAAATACCAATCAGATTTATACTATAAATCTTTATTGATTTTTTTGATTGAAGTTGCTTCTTGACTGAACTTTAAACAAATGAAACTTCATTCATTCCTATAAAAATTGTTAGATTGCTGAACTGTGTAATCTTTTCTTAACCGGTGGAGGCATCGGTGAATTGAAAAATGCCGTTCATTACACGCAAATCGGCAGCTCAGGGCCAAAGTCACGTGATGGCTCCCTTTGCTATCCTTTTCTAACACATGCGTTCAAATGGAAGTAGAGAGAGAGAAAGACAAATGCCTGTATCCATACATGCCTCAATTCCCCTTGCAATTCTGTAGCGAAACCTGTGTTAGTGGCGCTCGAAGAAGTTCGCTAATATGTTGTCACAGAAGCTCTTTAGAAAAAAAAAAAAAAAAAAAAAAAAAAAAAAAAAAAAATATTCTTCAGAACTTGTGGAGGGGACATAGCCGTAGCCAGGATATTGTCTTTCTCTCTCTCTCTTAGCCCATTTAAACGCATGTGTTAGAAAAGGGCAGAAACAGGGGCTGAAGTCACGTGACAGCCCCTATATCCATCCTTTTCTAACACATGTGTTTAAATGCGATAAGAGAGAGAAAGACAGTATCCTGGCTACGGCCATCATGGAGGGGATGATCAAGACTCGAGAAATCTTAATTAAGCAGTCAGAGCTAGTAAGAGAACGGGGGGGGGGGGCGGAGGGGAGCTGTGGCGGACAAATATGAGAAGAGAATAAGGATTAAGAGAGAGAGACGGTTCGCGAGATGAAAACCCGTTGCTGAGTTGCCGGATTGAACGTGGAAATCGAAACGATGGCGCTGTCTTCACTCCATTTGAAACTATGTTCAACTATCGATTGCTGGCGAAGTGCTGCTTTAATTTTTAATCGAGTGTTTCACATGCAATCAAATGGAGAGAAACCATTGTCGCCAAATTGCACGAGCCGTCACTCTTAGCGCTCGTTCACTCACGGGAGAGAAAATAATTCATTGACAATGAGGCTCTTGCTAACTTTTGTTGTATGCAATTGAATACATTCTTGAATACATTCAATACATTGAGTACGTTCTTGTGTAAAAACCAGCAGAAGTTACGACACATTCAAAATCATTCAAAATCCACTCATTAACTCAGGAAATCGCTTCTACATCAAACAACCTGCGCTGCACTATAGACAATATTATCATCGACGCACAACCGCGCGGACGGAACCACCGCATTTACGTGAACATCAACACAAATTACAAACAATCGAATGTTTCGTTTTGATACATAAATGATTCTTGTATTATTTTGTAATCTTTGATAAGCCAAAAAAAGACCGGACAGCAAATGCAGCCAATTTTTCATGTATTTAGAAGGGAATTCTGTCATTTTGTAGTTACGATGTTGTTTACAATACATGATGCAGGTTCCGTCTATGTAGTTGTATATGCCGTTGCAAATAGTGCCTACTGTAGCGCAGGTTTTTTTAAATAAGGCCTCTTGCAAGCTTTCGGATTGAAGAGTTGATTCTTGCCTAAAACCTGTAATAAAGGCGATAAGTACAATAGAAAAGCCCAAATTCACGCTCAGAATCGGGCGCAATGGCGGAGAGACGTTGGTATCATGGGATTTTCCCTTTCTAATTTGAGACAAATCTCTGTGTTACCGTAGAGAAAGTAACAAATTAGACAGACATCTTCCACATGATATCTACATTGGACCGCCATTACGATCTTGCCCTCATAGCAGATTTATGAGTTTATCTTTGAATTTCAGACTTTCTTAGGGTGTTTTTCCTGATTTTCGCTGGTTTTTACATCAGATTGGACTAAAGTTTGCATGAGCCCCATTGTAGTAATTTCGTGTGTTAATGAGTGGATTTTGAACGTTTTGAATGTTATAATAATAATAATATTAATAATCAGGACAGTACAGCAACGATTGTACAAAACCTGTCCCCGGGAGAAGTAGTCTCCTCCCTTTGTAAAAGGGATGGAAATTTTTTAAATTAACAATAATTAATTTTTGTACAGATCCCGGGAAAAATTCATCCAACCGGAAAAAGCCCAAGGCTCAGGACTATTGTTTAGTCCTGCCGAGGGACTAACACTCCTTTACCCCCAAAAGCGGTGATAAACAACAAATAACCATAATAATAATATAAACATAATAAATTTATTTGTACATATATAACATTGTTTACAATGCCTTGGATACACGTCAAGAAAATAATAAAAACAAGGCGCTTACAAGACTCTAACAAAAAAGGAAAAAAAATTAAAATTTAAGAATACGATCCCAAAAGTGTGTAAAAAGTATTTAAACTTTTTTTCTTTACAGCATCTCAAAAAATTTCCCTTTAAGAGAACAGGGTGGATGTTCCTTTAATTTTTTTTTTAGGCTTTGGAGGAAGTGAGCAGGTCCATCTTGCTTAAACTTTTCTCTAAGCCCTGCGACAACTTATTAAAAATACTGATAGATTGATTTTTTATTGTACTGGCTTTTTTTTTAAAAAGGATCTTCTCAGAATTATGAAAACAATGCCTTGTGTTGTGAGAATGCATTGGATCCTTGCGATCACTTTTTATGAGTCCATTTTTTATTGCTAGGGTTAGGAGATTATAAAAAAAAATACCGTAAACGGTAATTATACCTAGCGCCTTAAAAATAGGCCTTGCTGAGGTTTTTTTAGGGTTATCTGCAATGATGCAATGATCCTAACAGCCAAACAATTCATGTGATCTTTTTTCGATTATGAATTCAGATGTTTGCATCGTTATTTTCGCCAAATTTTACTGAAGAAGCAAGGTTCTACAGGGTGTCAATTAAAAAAGGAGCCAGGCTTAATATCTCGAAAACGGCTCCGAATTTCAAAAAAACGCTGAAACACGTGTTCGATTATTTCGGGGGGGACATTTTTTGGGGGGGTCCCCAATTTCGGGGCCCCCATCTGGGGGGCCCCGGGGGGTCAAATCCCATATTTCAAATGGGAATCCCCTTTTTATTTGATAATCGGAAAGAGGGTAAAATTCTAAGACTTTTGGCGCAAACCGAAAGTCGATATCGTTTTTCGTATTCGATATATCGAAGGTCAAAGTTCGATATGGACCCATCTTCAGAAATTCGAACTTTCCTTTAAATAGTCCAAATTTCAAAAACTTTGGGTCTAAAATGCTCTACAGAGCAAGTACTTTTCAGAAAAAAATTCAATGTTAACAGAAATTTAGTCTAAATTTGGTTTTAAAGCCCCCAAACATTTTTAACTTTTTGGGCCCCCCACGGGAGGCTACCAGAAAAATTCCGAGAGACGCCCCCTATTGAATGATACATCAATCGAAAAGGCGTAACAAACTGAGCATTTTGGCGCAAACCGGAGGTCCATATCTTTTTTTTATATTCTAGATATCGCATTCTGTAAATCGACATTTGACATTCGATATCTCGAATATGAAAAACGATATGGACCTCCGGTTTGCGCTAAAATGTTTTGTTTGTTACGCCTTTTCGATTGATGTATCATTCAATAGGGGTCGTCTCTCGGAATTTTTCTGAAAACCCCCCCGTGGCACGGTGGATCGAGTCAATGCTAAGCACCGGACATTTGGGCAAAAATGGAGGTTTAAAAAGTCAACTTCTGACTAAAGAATCTTATTCTAGGGCCTTTGGGGGTACCAAAAACGGTGCATAATTTAATTTAAGGCACTTTTTCTGGCAGTGATGGTACTTCAAAGTTTGTATTTTTGAGGAAGATTCAATTTTACGAAAATCTGACCTCTACTTCCGCGACTTCAAATGCAAAATACTATAGATAATCGATTCGTTTTAGCAATTATCGTACTTGGAGCTGATTGAGGGTCACTTTAGCTTCAAGAAAAGCTTATTATGTTTTTTTTAACTGCAATTTTCGACTCAGTAGACAGCAATAATGGAGGACCTTGAAAAAAGCCCTTTTTTCAGGAATAACTGAGGTTTTAGTATAAAACTCGCGCGAACTTGCAATGAAGCGACACATCTCCTGACTCCTAACACCCCCTGGAACTCATATCTTGTCAAACATCTTGCGGAAGTTTGCGGATCCGGAAGTTAGGGGGGCTAAAAATGGAAATTTTTGAATGGCCTTTTTCGTGAAAATACTAATAATCACCCTAGACTGGTGGTATGGTTTGATGACAGATGCGTTTTGGTGATCAATTATCTTTCTAGAGGTGATGGTGGTTGGAAAAGCTTTTCTTTAAAGTAAATAAATGGGGGTTGTAACCATGAATAATGAGTGGTCGGGGGGGGGGGGGGCGGTGTTCAAGTTTTATAGCCCCCTTCATAAATTCATTTACCCGCATGGAAAATGGAAATTACTCTTTTGGCAAAAATTTGATTGAAGTCGCTTTTTTTCTCTGTATACGACAGTACGAAAATTTTTTAGCTCACTACTGCGGTGTTGCCATATTGACTAATCTAAATGCGTTATAAAGTAAATGTTATTGATGAAAAAAAAAAAAAAAAAAAAATCGCAAGAATGAATGGAAATATTTTAAATGATTGTTACTATTTTAGTTGGTTGGAAAATTATTGCAATTTAAATTCGTATGGAAAGTTAAGAGGCAGATGATGCACCTTAACACCCGACTGCCATGCGACAGGTATTGAAAAGTTCACGAAATGTCACCAAACACTTTCGTGAACACACTCGCAGCAAATAGAGACATTTTAAAATTCTATGCTTATTTCATCAGACCCCCTTATTTCTAACATGAGACCAACTTTAGTCGCCACAAAGAAAAAGGCCTCGCTTGAACCAGAAGCCCTGTCTCTCCTCGTATAGATGTTCAATTTTATTCCATGCAATTGAAAATTTGATTTCTTTTTTATTTGCTCCAAAACTTCTGCAAATATGAAGTTATAGGATGAAAAGTTAGTAGAAGTTAAACTTTTTTTCTTTTTGTGTGTGTGTCTTGAAACGCCTTTAAATGAAACCAAAAAATCTGGATAGCTGATAGCTAATCTTTTTTGTCTTTTTAGCTCGACCAGATGGCTTTTTTTTAGAGTTGGTAATTGATAATTTGTTATCTATTCCATCTTTCAGAATCTTTTTTCACTTCTGAATGATTCGCCTTTCAAACACCCTTTAAAAATAAGGAACACTAATTTTTTTTTTTTTTTAATTTTTTTTGTTGTTTTTGTTTTTGTTGTTGTTATTGATGCTGTTTTTTTTTTTTTTGTACGTGTTCTGAAGATTATAATCAGTCACAATCTATCACTTAAAGCCCGCATGAATATTGCTAATTTTGGATTATTTTTTTTTTTTTAAATTTTTTTTTTTTTAGGTAAGGTGAGGTAGGTTGTAAGTAGTATGTAAGTAGTGTAAAAGTTGAGTATATACTTAGGAAATTCTTACCTAAAAAAGTCAGTGATAATATAGGAAGAAACTTGTATTACTTGCATATTTGTCTTCACTTGCATTTATCTTAAAATTGCCCCCCCCCCCATAATTTTTTGAAACCATGTAATCAGAAAAGTGTCTATAAACTAGCATTAAGCCTTAGGCAACAACAGTTGCTCAAACTACAACGTATCAAATCTTTTGTTCACACGCAAAAATTCGCAAAAAAAGTAGTTTTTATTAACCTCTTCTTAGATTGAAAATGAGACTTTTATAGGCACGGTAAAAATTTTAGGCCCATAAAACAAAAAAAAAAACGAAATCCTCGTGAAAAATTGAGTAATTTTCATGTGTCTTTCATGGTTATCGCGATATTTAAGAGTCACACAACCAAATGTCCGATGCTCCCCATTGACTCGATCCCCGTGCGGGGGGGCCAAAAACGTTAAAAATGTTTGGGGGCTTTAAAACCAAATTTTGACTAAATTTTTTAAACATTGAATTTTTTTCTGAAAAGTACTTGCTCTGTAGAGCATTTTAGACCCAAAGTTTTTGAAATTTGGACTATTTAAAGGAAAGTTACGAATTTCTGAAGATGGGTCCATATCGAACTTTGACCTTCGATATATCGAATACGAAAAACGATAAACGACTTTCGGTTTGCGCCAAAAGTCTTAGAATTTTTTCCCTCTTTCCGATTATCAAATAAAAAATGGGGGTTCCCATGTGAAATATGGGACTTGACCCCCCTGGGGCCCCCCCGATGGGGGCCCCGATATTAGGGATCCCCTCAAAAAAATGTCCCCCCCGAAATAATCGAACACGTGTTTCAGCGTTTTTTTGAAATTCGGAGCCGTTTTTGAGATATTAAGCCTGGCTCCTTTTTTAATTGACACCCTGTATATTGTTGTAGCAATTAAAAGTACGCAGCAGACCCATTTGACAACGATGCCTGGACCACGGACACTAGACACGAACCGTGGAGACCTGTAGGGAGAGTGATACAAAACATTTTAATTACACCTTCATTACAATCATCGATCCGAACTGTGGCCGTAGTGGGGGGGGGGGGGGCTAGGGCTGCTGCGGTCGATGAAGATCACGGAGGATTCGTCTGCTCCTGCGCATTTATGTGCTCAGTAGCCAATGCTACCCGATTTGGGGGGGGGGGGGGAAAAGAGAGGAGAGAGAGAGAAGAGAGGAGAGAGAGAGAGAGAGAGAGAGAAGAGAGAGAGAGAGAAAAAAAACATTATGTACACATAGACATGGATGACACATATAAAAGACATAGATGTACACGTCTATGTAAAATAGACTGTTTTAGTAGAGGGGCTAAATCGTATCGATTGCCGTCCGAGGACTCCTGGGGCCAAACACACTTTGATTCAATTATTTTCCCCCTTTGCTCATTTTTAACGGAAATTTGGGCTATTAAGACAAACGATTCATGCAATTTTTTTCGATTTTGAATTCTGTGTCGTCGAAAATGGTTGATTATACCTGGTTCTACGACTCAAACTGCCAACATCAAAAATGTATTACTGATTAAACGATGCATTAGAAGGTGAAGGAGTCATCTAAATTATTTTTTCCTTCAAATGCATCGTGTTTAATCTGTACATGGCGGCCCATAACTATGTAAATTGGGCAAGAAGGTGATGTTACCGAAACCCAGCTTGAAAACCCCCTCTATCGATTCAGCTTGGTAAATGGAGTCGATCGCTCTCAAGGGTTTTCATATTTTTGCAACCTATCGTATACCTAATGGCAACTCATGTGGGTTTTTTTTTGTTCTTGTCTTGTTTTCTCTTTTTTCGTTTCGTTACATGTATTAGTTTCGTTTCTAATTTATCTCATAGAGATATATCGTTTTGTCCATGAATATCTTTTCTCAGTATGGGAAGGTGTGACTAAATGCGACTCATGCGCAAGGCTGCTTGATGCATCTACGATGATTGTTTAATGTGCACTAGACAATTTTCAAAACTTACCTACGATCTTGTCGTTATAGCAGTTTTGTGAGTTTATTGCTGAAATTTTGACTTTCTTAGTGGTAATTTTCCTGATTTTTGCTGCTTTTTTTCAGCAGATTTGAATATTCTTTCGCTCCCAGCAAAAGTTTGCAAGAGCCCCATTCCAGGGTTTACTTCCAGCTTTTTCGTTGTTTACAAAGTCAACTCAATGCACTGACTCAGGTAATACTCATGGTTTTGTCACGGCACGCCACTGACTTGGGAAAATTTGTTTGTTTGTTTGTTTGTTATTGTTGCCTGATTTATCCGCTGAATCAGCGGTTGCTCGTGCTTTTCGGCAACCTTGATATATTCCATTTGAACCTTTACAAAAGTATCGTTTCATCGGGTATTTAGTGAATCCCCTGAAAATCGATTATTATTTTACCCAGGTATGAATGGATTCAATCCGTTGTTGCCCCCTGCGCTGAATTGATCAGTGGCGTAGCACGCAATTTTGGGAACGTGGCTGTTCGTCCATTTAAACCCATGAAAAAGATCGAAATATGGGTTTTTCGGTGAACACCTTCGCATTCGACCTTTTACATGGATTTAAAAGGACACCTTACAACGTTTCCAAATTGCACGATTCGCTACTGGAATCTACACTGGAAAAAAAATCAATTGTTAAAGCACCACAATTCAAAATTTGCTGATTTAAAAAAAAAATGAAAGATGCTAAATCAACCCGGGTTTTTTGTTTTAAATTAACAATTTATCTGTTGAGTTTACAATAAAAGTTGTTAAATCAACCACATAATGGTCTTCTTTTCACAAAATAGACATTGTTAATTTAGCAATTTTAAATAGTTAAAAAAAAACAGAACTTAACCCAATGGGGCTATTGCACACTTTTTCTATAAGCGATTTACTTGTCGATTATGGCGTAAAAACCTCACAAATAACGATGGCGGTACTAAAAACTTCCAAAATCCACTCCTAAACTCAATAAAAGCAGTTATTCGCGCGAGCGGAATGGTGGCCGAAGGCACTAACAATGGGAGATTCCCATCTAACAATTCTGAAACTCCATCAAGAAGTGACCAATAAGAGACTACTTTCATTTGACACCGGGGTCACTAGGTGTTGCGGCACCATTCATCGGATGTGGATCATCACTCTTATGACTAATTACTCTGTGAATCATCCTTGTCAACATAGAAAGAGTGACGAAATTAAGATAGGAATCTCCCATTGTTAGTGCCTTCGGCCACCATTACGCTCGCGCAAATAACTGCGTTTATTTAGTTTAGGGGGATTTGGAAGTTTTAGTACCGCCATCGTTATTTTTTGAGGTTTTTACGCCATAATCGACTATTAAATCGCTTATAGAAAAAGTGTGCAATAGCCCCTTAGTTGATTTAGGTAACAATTCAGCTTGTTGTACCAGAAAAAAAAATTGCTGATTTTGCATTTGAGTAGTTAATTTAGCAAATCATTTTGTTCTGTACTTTTTTTTTTAAAACCCATTTTTTTTTCAGTGTATAAGTATAATGTGGCATCGCTCATGTTATTGGCTCCGGAACCAGTTCGCTGCCAATTTGAGCTCAGGTCCTGATGCCAAGATACTCGTTTTTTTACATGCACTCGATGTTGAACACTGAGAAAAAAAAGAAGAAAAACAAAAAAAAAGGAAGAAGAAAAATAAAGGAAATAGCGCGCCTTGAAGCGGACACCTATGCAGTTTGCACCCTGTCTGTTTGCACTTTCCGCTCGTGTCGAAGGGTGTCTTGTTTAATGTCTGATTCTAAAAGGGTAAGCTCTTAATTATTTAGAAGAGGTTGCGCACTCAATCAGTGGCGAGACGAGTAACTCGGCAACGCTGCAGTTCGTCCATTTTAAAAAAATGAAAAAAATCGATCAAATCGTATTCGACCTCGACGCATCGCATCCCGAGCAGGAATTTGAAAGGGGCTTTATAGGTCTGAATATGAAAAAAGGGAAAGGGTAGTGAATAGTGATAGTGAATATTTTGCAAGCTGCTGGCTTAGAATTTTGAGAAACCCTGAAAATAAGTGAGTATTCGAATTACACCCTTTACATGGATTTTTGCGCCTTAACGACATAATATGTCCGGCCGTCATGAACGTAAAACCAGGTTTTTTCATTGGAAGATACCTCTTTCTCTCCTCTTTGTGGATGTTTTCCCCGTATTTTGACTCGCTGATTTCAAATTCGGCCTTAGCTTTTACTCGAAACTCATACTTTTTTCATAACTTCGAATTTTTTTTCGAGGAATATGTAAAGTGGAATTTCCTTAAAATTTAGGCCAATTTAATGAAAACTGAAATAGGATTTTTGAAATTAGCCTCTCAAAATACATGCGAGAGCGATGATAAAATTTAAATTATAGGCGGATAATTATTCTAAAACACTGAAAATTAGTAAAATTAACTTTGATGAATGGTGAATGTCGCGGAAACATTATGTCGTTTTTCATGCTTAATTTAAAACATGCCTTCCTCTAAATAAAGAACTTTAATGAAAACTGAAGTAGGATTTTTTTAAAACAGCCTCTCAAAACATGCGGAAGCGATGATAAATTGAAATTATAGGCGGATAATTATTCTAAAACACTGAAAATTAGTAAAATTATTTTTTATGGATGCTGAGAATCGCGGTCACATTATGTCGTTTTTGATGCTTACTTTAAAATATGCCCTTTCCCCGAAAAATAGAACGTAAGTGCGTTTTATGTCTCAGGGTTTTTTTGTTTTTTGTTTTGTTTTTTTTTTTTTTTTTTAAAATTCGAAGCAGCTCTCTAAATATTCAAGAATGCCTCATTTTTTATACACCATATATGTGTAGTGACTTCAAAAAAGTCGATAGCATTCCTTTTTTAAACCCCAGCATCCAGTGGAGTCTTTCTACTTAACGTCATGCAGTCCTGAGAATCTGTGTAGAAGATGGTCCAATTTTCCCTTCTACTCATTTATTTATTTATTTGTTTTCGTCAGGCGCACCTTCCGGAAAGCTCGCAATTCTAGCCAGACCATTATTTTTTTCGAGCATTTCGCTTGAAATCCAGGGTCAAGGGGTTACCCACGGGGTAAACCCCCCACGATTTTCCCATGGGCCTGGAGATGAGATTCGTGCGCTGAAAGGCTAATCTCGGAGAACGTGTTCGACAGTAAAGCGAGGTATTCAAAGAATCACAGAATACCTTTTTTTTTTTCTATCTCTTTTTTTTTTTTTTTTTTCGAAAATTGCAAAATATTGTTTTAGAAACGAAAACTAATAATTCGCAAGATTCCTTAGCCCGCCCCGGAGGATGTTAGGATTTTGACAAATTGTTTCGGGGGTCGCGGATTTTTTTCCGAGTCATCGGAGCCCGAGTGTCAAATCAGGTTAAATCAGTAATGGATATCTCATATTTGTATGACACCGTTGACACCGGTTGCTGATCATCGCTTGAACCCCCCGTTGTGGTCACAGGTCAACTCTTTTTTTTCTCCATCTATAGCTGCCCTGCGTCTTAGTGCCCTCTGTCCGACGCACTCTAGTCTAAAACTGAAAAAAAAGGACTATACGTTTTTAATCGAGTGTTTCACATGCAATCAAATGGAGAGAAACCATTGTCGCCAAATTGCACGAGCCGTCACTCTTAGCGCTCGTTCACTCACGGGAGAGAAAATAATTCATTGACAATGAGGCTCTTGCTAATTTTTGGGTTGTATGCAATTGAATACATTCTTGAATACATTCAATACATTGAGTACGTTCTTGTGAAAAAACCAGCAGAAGTTACGACACATTCAAAATCATTCAAAATCCACTCATTAACTCAGGAAATCGCTTCTACATCAAACAACCTGCGCTGCACTATAGACAATATTATCATCGACGCACAACCGCGCGGACGGAACCACCGCATTTACGTGAACATCAACACAAATTACAAACAATCGAATGTTTCGTTTTGATACATAAATGATTCTTGTATTATTTTGTAATCTTTGATAAGCCAAAAAAAGACCGGACAGCAAATGCAGCCAATTTTTCATGTATTTAGAAGGGAATTCTGTCATTTTGTAGTTACGATGTTGTTTACAATACATGATGCAGGTTCCGTCTATGTAGTTGTATATGCCGTTGCAAATAGTGCCTACTGTAGCGCAGGTTTTTTTAAATAAGGCCTCTTGCAAGCTTTCGGATTGAAGAGTTGATTCTTGCCTAAAACCTGTAATAAAGGCGATAAGTACAATAGAAAAGCCCAAATTCACGCTCAGAATCGGGCGCAATGGCGGAGAGACGTTGGTATCATGGGATTTTCCCTTTCTAATTTGAGACAAATCTCTGTGTTACCGTAGAGAAAGTAACAAATTAGACAGACATCTTCCACATGATATCTACATTGGACCGCCATTACGATCTTGCCCTCATAGCAGATTTATGAGTTTATCTTTGAATTTCAGACTTTCTTAGGGTGTTTTTCCTGATTTTCGCTGGTTTTTACATCAGATTGGACTAAAGTTTGCATGAGCCCCATTGTAGTAATTTCGTGTGTTAATGAGTGGATTTTGAACGTTTTGAATGTTATAATAATAATAATATTAATAATCAGGACAGTACAGCAACGATTGTACAAAACCTGTCCCCGGGAGAAGTAGTCTCCTCCCTTTGTAAAAGGGATGGAAATTTTTTAAATTAACAATAATTAATTTTTGTACAGATCCCGGGAAAAATTCATCCAACCGGAAAAAGCCCAAGGCTCAGGACTATTGTTTAGTCCTGCCGAGGGACTAACACTCCTTTACCCCCAAAAGCGGTGATAAACAACAAATAACCATAATAATAATATAAACATAATAAATTTATTTGTACATATATAACATTGTTTACAATGCCTTGGATACACGTCAAGAAAATAATAAAAACAAGGCGCTTACAAGACTCTAACAAAAAAGGAAAAAAAATTAAAATTTAAGAATACGATCCCAAAAGTGTGTAAAAAGTATTTAAACTTTTTTTCTTTACAGCATCTCAAAAAATTTCCCTTTAAGAGAACAGGGTGGATGTTCCTTTAATTTTTTTTTTAGGCTTTGGAGGAAGTGAGCAGGTCCATCTTGCTTAAACTTTTCTCTAAGCCCTGCGACAACTTATTAAAAATACTGATAGATTGATTTTTTATTGTACTGGCTTTTTTTTTAAAAAGGATCTTCTCAGAATTATGAAAACAATGCCTTGTGTTGTGAGAATGCATTGGATCCTTGCGATCACTTTTTATGAGTCCATTTTTTATTGCTAGGGTTAGGAGATTATAAAAAAAAATACCGTAAACGGTAATTATACCTAGCGCCTTAAAAATAGGCCTTGCTGAGGTTTTTTTAGGGTTATCTGCAATGATGCAATGATCCTAACAGCCAAACAATTCATGTGATCTTTTTTCGATTATGAATTCAGATGTTTGCATCGTTATTTTCGCCAAATTTTACTGAAGAAGCAAGGTTCTACAGGGTGTCAATTAAAAAAGGAGCCAGGCTTAATATCTCGAAAACGGCTCCGAATTTCAAAAAAACGCTGAAACACGTGTTCGATTATTTCGGGGGGGACATTTTTTGGGGGGGTCCCCAATTTCGGGGCCCCCATCTGGGGGGCCCCGGGGGGTCAAATCCCATATTTCAAATGGGAATCCCCTTTTTATTTGATAATCGGAAAGAGGGTAAAATTCTAAGACTTTTGGCGCAAACCGAAAGTCGATATCGTTTTTCGTATTCGATATATCGAAGGTCAAAGTTCGATATGGACCCATCTTCAGAAATTCGAACTTTCCTTTAAATAGTCCAAATTTCAAAAACTTTGGGTCTAAAATGCTCTACAGAGCAAGTACTTTTCAGAAAAAAATTCAATGTTAACAGAAATTTAGTCTAAATTTGGTTTTAAAGCCCCCAAACATTTTTAACTTTTTGGGCCCCCCACGGGAGGCTACCAGAAAAATTCCGAGAGACGCCCCCTATTGAATGATACATCAATCGAAAAGGCGTAACAAACTGAGCATTTTGGCGCAAACCGGAGGTCCATATCTTTTTTTTATATTCTAGATATCGCATTCTGTAAATCGACATTTGACATTCGATATCTCGAATATGAAAAACGATATGGACCTCCGGTTTGCGCTAAAATGTTTTGTTTGTTACGCCTTTTCGATTGATGTATCATTCAATAGGGGTCGTCTCTCGGAATTTTTCTGAAAACCCCCCCGTGGCACGGTGGATCGAGTCAATGCTAAGCACCGGACATTTGGGCAAAAATGGAGGTTTAAAAAGTCAACTTCTGACTAAAGAATCTTATTCTAGGGCCTTTGGGGGTACCAAAAACGGTGCATAATTTAATTTAAGGCACTTTTTCTGGCAGTGATGGTACTTCAAAGTTTGTATTTTTGAGGAAGATTCAATTTTACGAAAATCTGACCTCTACTTCCGCGACTTCAAATGCAAAATACTATAGATAATCGATTCGTTTTAGCAATTATCGTACTTGGAGCTGATTGAGGGTCACTTTAGCTTCAAGAAAAGCTTATTATGTTTTTTTTAACTGCAATTTTCGACTCAGTAGACAGCAATAATGGAGGACCTTGAAAAAAGCCCTTTTTTCAGGAATAACTGAGGTTTTAGTATAAAACTCGCGCGAACTTGCAATGAAGCGACACATCTCCTGACTCCTAACACCCCCTGGAACTCATATCTTGTCAAACATCTTGCGGAAGTTTGCGGATCCGGAAGTTAGGGGGGCTAAAAATGGAAATTTTTGAATGGCCTTTTTCGTGAAAATACTAATAATCACCCTAGACTGGTGGTATGGTTTGATGACAGATGCGTTTTGGTGATCAATTATCTTTCTAGAGGTGATGGTGGTTGGAAAAGCTTTTCTTTAAAGTAAATAAATGGGGGTTGTAACCATGAATAATGAGTGGTCGGGGGGGGGGGGGGCGGTGTTCAAGTTTTATAGCCCCCTTCATAAATTCATTTACCCGCATGGAAAATGGAAATTACTCTTTTGGCAAAAATTTGATTGAAGTCGCTTTTTTTCTCTGTATACGACAGTACGAAAATTTTTTAGCTCACTACTGCGGTGTTGCCATATTGACTAATCTAAATGCGTTATAAAGTAAATGTTATTGATGAAAAAAAAAAAAAAAAAAAAATCGCAAGAATGAATGGAAATATTTTAAATGATTGTTACTATTTTAGTTGGTTGGAAAATTATTGCAATTTAAATTCGTATGGAAAGTTAAGAGGCAGATGATGCACCTTAACACCCGACTGCCATGCGACAGGTATTGAAAAGTTCACGAAATGTCACCAAACACTTTCGTGAACACACTCGCAGCAAATAGAGACATTTTAAAATTCTATGCTTATTTCATCAGACCCCCTTATTTCTAACATGAGACCAACTTTAGTCGCCACAAAGAAAAAGGCCTCGCTTGAACCAGAAGCCCTGTCTCTCCTCGTATAGATGTTCAATTTTATTCCATGCAATTGAAAATTTGATTTCTTTTTTATTTGCTCCAAAACTTCTGCAAATATGAAGTTATAGGATGAAAAGTTAGTAGAAGTTAAACTTTTTTTCTTTTTGTGTGTGTGTCTTGAAACGCCTTTAAATGAAACCAAAAAATCTGGATAGCTGATAGCTAATCTTTTTTGTCTTTTTAGCTCGACCAGATGGCTTTTTTTTAGAGTTGGTAATTGATAATTTGTTATCTATTCCATCTTTCAGAATCTTTTTTCACTTCTGAATGATTCGCCTTTCAAACACCCTTTAAAAATAAGGAACACTAATTTTTTTTTTTTTTTAATTTTTTTTGTTGTTTTTGTTTTTGTTGTTGTTATTGATGCTGTTTTTTTTTTTTTTGTACGTGTTCTGAAGATTATAATCAGTCACAATCTATCACTTAAAGCCCGCATGAATATTGCTAATTTTGGATTATTTTTTTTTTTTTAAATTTTTTTTTTTTTAGGTAAGGTGAGGTAGGTTGTAAGTAGTATGTAAGTAGTGTAAAAGTTGAGTATATACTTAGGAAATTCTTACCTAAAAAAGTCAGTGATAATATAGGAAGAAACTTGTATTACTTGCATATTTGTCTTCACTTGCATTTATCTTAAAATTGCCCCCCCCCCCATAATTTTTTGAAACCATGTAATCAGAAAAGTGTCTATAAACTAGCATTAAGCCTTAGGCAACAACAGTTGCTCAAACTACAACGTATCAAATCTTTTGTTCACACGCAAAAATTCGCAAAAAAAGTAGTTTTTATTAACCTCTTCTTAGATTGAAAATGAGACTTTTATAGGCACGGTAAAAATTTTAGGCCCATAAAACAAAAAAAAAAACGAAATCCTCGTGAAAAATTGAGTAATTTTCATGTGTCTTTCATGGTTATCGCGATATTTAAGAGTCACACAACCAAATGTCCGATGCTCCCCATTGACTCGATCCCCGTGCGGGGGGGCCAAAAACGTTAAAAATGTTTGGGGGCTTTAAAACCAAATTTTGACTAAATTTTTTAAACATTGAATTTTTTTCTGAAAAGTACTTGCTCTGTAGAGCATTTTAGACCCAAAGTTTTTGAAATTTGGACTATTTAAAGGAAAGTTACGAATTTCTGAAGATGGGTCCATATCGAACTTTGACCTTCGATATATCGAATACGAAAAACGAAAATCGACTTTCGGTTTGCGCCAAAAGTCTTAAAATTTTTTACCCTCTTTCCGATTATCAAATAAAAAATGGGGGTTCCCATGTGAAATATGGGACTTGACCCCCCGGGGGCCCCCCCAGATGGGGGCCCCGATATTAGGGATCCCCTCAAAAATGCCCCCCTCGAAATAATCGAACACGTGTTTCAGCTTTTTTTCGAAATTCGGAGCCGTTTTTGAGATATTAAGCCTGGCTCCTTTTTTAATTGACACCCTGTATATTGTTGTAGCAATTAAAAGTACGCAGCAGACCCATTTGACAACGATGCCTGGACCACGGACACTAGACACGAACCGTGGAGACCTGTAGGGAGAGTGATACATAACATTTTAATTACACCTTCATTACAATCATCGATCCGAACTGTGGCCGTAGGGGGGGGGGAGGGGGCTAGGGCTGCTGCGGTCGATGAAGATCACGGAGGATTCGTCTGCTCCTGCGCTTTCATGTGCTCAGTAGCCAATGCTCCCAGATTTGGAAGAGAGAGGAGAGAGAGGGGAAGAGAGGAGAGAGAGAGAGAGAGAGAGAGAAGAGAGAGAGAGAAAAAAAAAAAAAAAAAAAACATTATGTACACATAGACATGGATGACACATAAAATAGACATAGATGTACACGTCTATGTAAAATAGACTGTTTTAGTAGGGGTGCTAAATCGTATCGATTGCCGTCCGAGGACTCCGGGTGCCAAACACACTTTGATTCAATTTTTTTCCCCCATTTGCTCATTTTTAACGGAAATTTGGGCTATTAAGACAAACGATTCATGCAATTTTTTTCGATTTTGAATTCTGTGTCGTCGAAAATGGTTGATTATACCTGGTTCTACGACTCAAACTGCCAACATCAAAAATGTATTACTGATTAAACGATGCATTAGAAGGTGAAGGAGTCATCTAAATTATTTTTTCCTTCAAATGCATCGTGTTTAATCTGTACATGGCGGCCCATAACTATGTAAATTGGGCAAGAAGGTGATGTTACCGAAACCCAGCTTGAAAACCCCCTCTATCGATTCAGCTTGGTAAATGGAGTCGATCGCTCTCAAGGGTTTTCATATTTTTGCAACCTATCGTATACCTAATGGCAACTCATGTGGGTTTTTTTTTGTTCTTGTCTTGTTTTCTCTTTTTTCGTTTCGTTACATGTATTAGTTTCGTTTCTAATTTATCTCATAGAGATATATCGTTTTGTCCATGAATATCTTTTCTCAGTATGGGAAGGTGTGACTAAATGCGACTCATGCGCAAGGCTGCTTGATGCATCTACGATGATTGTTTAATGTGCACTAGACAATTTTCAAAACTTACCTACGATCTTGTCGTTATAGCAGTTTTGTGAGTTTATTGCTGAAATTTTGACTTTCTTAGTGGTAATTTTCCTGATTTTTGCTGCTTTTTTTCAGCAGATTTGAATATTCTTTCGCTCCCAGCAAAAGTTTGCAAGAGCCCCATTCCAGGGTTTACTTCCAGCTTTTTCGTTGTTTACAAAGTCAACTCAATGCACTGACTCAGGTAATACTCATGGTTTTGTCACGGCACGCCACTGACTTGGGAAAATTTGTTTGTTTGTTTGTTTGTTATTGTTGCCTGATTTATCCGCTGAATCAGCGGTTGCTCGTGCTTTTCGGCAACCTTGATATATTCCATTTGAACCTTTACAAAAGTATCGTTTCATCGGGTATTTAGTGAATCCCCTGAAAATCGATTATTATTTTACCCAGGTATGAATGGATTCAATCCGTTGTTGCCCCCTGCGCTGAATTGATCAGTGGCGTAGCACGCAATTTTGGGAACGTGGCTGTTCGTCCATTTAAACCCATGAAAAAGATCGAAATATGGGTTTTTCGGTGAACACCTTCGCATTCGACCTTTTACATGGATTTAAAAGGACACCTTACAACGTTTCCAAATTGCACGATTCGCTACTGGAATCTACACTGGAAAAAAAATCAATTGTTAAAGCACCACAATTCAAAATTTGCTGATTTAAAAAAAAAATGAAAGATGCTAAATCAACCCGGGTTTTTTGTTTTAAATTAACAATTTATCTGTTGAGTTTACAATAAAAGTTGTTAAATCAACCACATAATGGTCTTCTTTTCACAAAATAGACATTGTTAATTTAGCAATTTTAAATAGTTAAAAAAAAACAGAACTTAACCCAATGGGGCTATTGCACACTTTTTCTATAAGCGATTTACTTGTCGATTATGGCGTAAAAACCTCACAAATAACGATGGCGGTACTAAAAACTTCCAAAATCCACTCCTAAACTCAATAAAAGCAGTTATTCGCGCGAGCGGAATGGTGGCCGAAGGCACTAACAATGGGAGATTCCCATCTAACAATTCTGAAACTCCATCAAGAAGTGACCAATAAGAGACTACTTTCATTTGACACCGGGGTCACTAGGTGTTGCGGCACCATTCATCGGATGTGGATCATCACTCTTATGACTAATTACTCTGTGAATCATCCTTGTCAACATAGAAAGAGTGACGAAATTAAGATAGGAATCTCCCATTGTTAGTGCCTTCGGCCACCATTACGCTCGCGCAAATAACTGCGTTTATTTAGTTTAGGGGGATTTGGAAGTTTTAGTACCGCCATCGTTATTTTTTGAGGTTTTTACGCCATAATCGACTATTAAATCGCTTATAGAAAAAGTGTGCAATAGCCCCTTAGTTGATTTAGGTAACAATTCAGCTTGTTGTACCAGAAAAAAAAATTGCTGATTTTGCATTTGAGTAGTTAATTTAGCAAATCATTTTGTTCTGTACTTTTTTTTTTAAAACCCATTTTTTTTTCAGTGTATAAGTATAATGTGGCATCGCTCATGTTATTGGCTCCGGAACCAGTTCGCTGCCAATTTGAGCTCAGGTCCTGATGCCAAGATACTCGTTTTTTTACATGCACTCGATGTTGAACACTGAGAAAAAAAAGAAGAAAAACAAAAAAAAAGGAAGAAGAAAAATAAAGGAAATAGCGCGCCTTGAAGCGGACACCTATGCAGTTTGCACCCTGTCTGTTTGCACTTTCCGCTCGTGTCGAAGGGTGTCTTGTTTAATGTCTGATTCTAAAAGGGTAAGCTCTTAATTATTTAGAAGAGGTTGCGCACTCAATCAGTGGCGAGACGAGTAACTCGGCAACGCTGCAGTTCGTCCATTTTAAAAAAATGAAAAAAATCGATCAAATCGTATTCGACCTCGACGCATCGCATCCCGAGCAGGAATTTGAAAGGGGCTTTATAGGTCTGAATATGAAAAAAGGGAAAGGGTAGTGAATAGTGATAGTGAATATTTTGCAAGCTGCTGGCTTAGAATTTTGAGAAACCCTGAAAATAAGTGAGTATTCGAATTACACCCTTTACATGGATTTTTGCGCCTTAACGACATAATATGTCCGGCCGTCATGAACGTAAAACCAGGTTTTTTCATTGGAAGATACCTCTTTCTCTCCTCTTTGTGGATGTTTTCCCCGTATTTTGACTCGCTGATTTCAAATTCGGCCTTAGCTTTTACTCGAAACTCATACTTTTTTCATAACTTCGAATTTTTTTTCGAGGAATATGTAAAGTGGAATTTCCTTAAAATTTAGGCCAATTTAATGAAAACTGAAATAGGATTTTTGAAATTAGCCTCTCAAAATACATGCGAGAGCGATGATAAAATTTAAATTATAGGCGGATAATTATTCTAAAACACTGAAAATTAGTAAAATTAACTTTGATGAATGGTGAATGTCGCGGAAACATTATGTCGTTTTTCATGCTTAATTTAAAACATGCCTTCCTCTAAATAAAGAACTTTAATGAAAACTGAAGTAGGATTTTTTTAAAACAGCCTCTCAAAACATGCGGAAGCGATGATAAATTGAAATTATAGGCGGATAATTATTCTAAAACACTGAAAATTAGTAAAATTATTTTTTATGGATGCTGAGAATCGCGGTCACATTATGTCGTTTTTGATGCTTACTTTAAAATATGCCCTTTCCCCGAAAAATAGAACGTAAGTGCGTTTTATGTCTCAGGGTTTTTTTGTTTTTTGTTTTGTTTTTTTTTTTTTTTTTTAAAATTCGAAGCAGCTCTCTAAATATTCAAGAATGCCTCATTTTTTATACACCATATATGTGTAGTGACTTCAAAAAAGTCGATAGCATTCCTTTTTTAAACCCCAGCATCCAGTGGAGTCTTTCTACTTAACGTCATGCAGTCCTGAGAATCTGTGTAGAAGATGGTCCAATTTTCCCTTCTACTCATTTATTTATTTATTTGTTTTCGTCAGGCGCACCTTCCGGAAAGCTCGCAATTCTAGCCAGACCATTATTTTTTTCGAGCATTTCGCTTGAAATCCAGGGTCAAGGGGTTACCCACGGGGTAAACCCCCCACGATTTTCCCATGGGCCTGGAGATGAGATTCGTGCGCTGAAAGGCTAATCTCGGAGAACGTGTTCGACAGTAAAGCGAGGTATTCAAAGAATCACAGAATACCTTTTTTTTTTTCTATCTCTTTTTTTTTTTTTTTTTTCGAAAATTGCAAAATATTGTTTTAGAAACGAAAACTAATAATTCGCAAGATTCCTTAGCCCGCCCCGGAGGATGTTAGGATTTTGACAAATTGTTTCGGGGGTCGCGGATTTTTTTCCGAGTCATCGGAGCCCGAGTGTCAAATCAGGTTAAATCAGTAATGGATATCTCATATTTGTATGACACCGTTGACACCGGTTGCTGATCATCGCTTGAACCCCCCGTTGTGGTCACAGGTCAACTCTTTTTTTTCTCCATCTATAGCTGCCCTGCGTCTTAGTGCCCTCTGTCCGACGCACTCTAGTCTAAAACTGAAAAAAAAGGACTATACGTAAAAATGCTATACATATGTTTGGTCAACTGCTTAAAAAAAGCTTACTCGCTGATACGTTTAAAAGTCATTTGTTATTGTGGTAAAAATGATTTCTTGTTCCTACAAAGAAAACGTATCTTTAACCAGACTTCTTTTTGGGGAAATAAAAACCCTTTTTTTAAAACCAATAAATACTATTTTCCACTCAAAATGAAAATGGTAAAGTCCTGAAGAGAATATCCTTCATTTAAAAAAAAAAAAAAAAAAAAAAAAAAAAAAAAAAAAAACAAAAAAAAAAAAAAAAAAAAAAAAAAAAAAAGGCCTTGCCCTCTTTTGCTTATCGTGATTTCGAAGCGTCGGCAACCCTGGTTGTCAACATATCACGAGGGTATAGGTTTAAATTCTCTATTGTCTCCGATCGCTCAAAATTATCTCCTCATCCAAATTACTGTTTCTGGAAATTTATAGGGATTATAACTCCGGTGCAAAAACAATCCATTTCGATTTTACTTTCACACGCTTTCATTCTATCTTCGCACCTTCTCATTCATCCCTCCCCCTTAAACCCCTCTCCTCTCTCTTTTTTCTCGCTCTCTCCCCCTCTCCCCCTTTTTCTCGCTCTCTCTCATTCTCTCTCTCATTCTCTCTCTCATTTCTCTCTCTCTCCTCTCTCCCCTCATTATTTTCTCTCTCTCTCTCTCTCTCTCTCTCTCTCTCTCTCTCTCTTTATCCCTCCCACTATTCATCTCTCTCTCCCCCCCACCCAATGGTGGCGATGGTACCTGTTGCGCCTATAATATCAACGATTGAAGGCTCTTAACAACTCGGTCTCTCTTACTGATATCAGCTGAGGTAGTATTACTTACGCCAGTAAAAAAATTTATATCATGTTTCCAGATCAATTAACTTCATCAAATTAATATCAAAGACAATTTTTGGAAGATCGGATACCTGTTTAAAAGGGTTTGGATAATAACAAAGACTCTGCACGGAAAAAAAAGAGAAGTGAAAAAACCATACGGATACCAGATTTTGGCACCTGCTAGATGTTATGGAAACTTGACCAGAAGTGTGGTACATTTACCGATACTTTGAGTAAATTCGACATGCAATCAGGTAACATCACCTAGAACCTAGTCAAAAAAATAGTATACTTCTGGGTTAAAATTACCACAGAGGCGGATTGGCCCCCAAATTCGGACCGGGAAACCTACTTTGGACCGGCCCATATGGGGGGTGTGGGGACACCCCCCCCCTAGGGGGGTTTTGGGGGGGTGCCCCCCTCCAAGAAAATGTTGGTTTTTTTCAATCAAAAACAACCATCTGAAGCATGTTTTTGGGGCATCAAATTTTATTATTATATGATCGCTGACTCGCTGCGTTTTTTCAGGGGAGAGACTGCCATTTTATCTTAAATATATTAAACTAGTGGCCGGTGGCCGCTTCGCGGCCAAGCATGATTCCCTTTTTGCGTGATTTTTGTTTATTCAAGCTAGACTTTGACTCGATATCATCCACTCCCTAACTCCGTTTGCTATTCGCCCATCTAACCTTGCTCCGAAGAACGAAATCTAAAAACTTACTCTATTATTCCTGAAATACTACACTACAGTGGTATTTTCTCATGTACAGTAAAAAGGGTTTTGAAAACAGGAGTCATCATTTGGAAGGGCATAAATAGCATAACCCCCCGCCGCCACCCCCCTTTCATGAAACTTAAACATTTTAGGGGTAGTCGTTCTCAAGAGGGCCCGATCCAAAGCCGCCAATTTTTTTGACGCTTATGGAGACCCCCAAACCCCCAGAATGGCGCATTAGAATGCGTCATATTAGCGCATGTGGATTTCACGATTTAGAACTGTACAGAGAAAAGAAGGAAAGGAGAGAAAGAGACAGCGCGATAGTGAGAAACCTGATGCATTCACAATAAAATGAGAAGTTCGGGATAAGCGAACAAATACGCATGACCGAGATCGCACACCTACAAGAACCTTTCGTTGAACTGACAGGTAAGAGTATAAGACATTGCGTTTCAGTAAATCAAAAATCTATGGAAGAGTGGAAGAGAAACTTAGCACGGGAAAAGTATGCCTTTTTCAAACAGACCTTTATTAACGACAATAATTTTTTGAAATAGGTTGGCTCGAAAATTCAAGCAAACTTCATCTAAGATTTTATTTTTTTAAGCTTATTGGACGTGGGGTCATATACACATTATACACCCCCTATTATTTGGGGTCATTTTTTCAGCGCTTTTTGACTATCGATTTCGCAGCAAATTGCCGTTTTTTGGCTACTTTTTTCAAAAATTCCTTGGCGCATTTGGTGTACGTTTTAGAGCTTTTGGCTTATCTTTTTTGGGAATTGGCGCTTTTAAATGGTCGCCTCCCCCCCCCAAATGAAATTCCTACTTTTTAGAGTTGTTCCAGACCACTTCACGAAGCTCAAGTTAGTATGACCATGAACAACTGCTGGCAGCCGATTTTAGCGTGCGACGCGACGGGTCTATTACAGCAACCGCGTCAAGCCATCATCAATCGAATACTGTACAGTGCTGTCGTATATTTAACATAAAAGATACAAATTTTTTATTAAGTCTGAAGTGATGTATATTTCTCGACACAGCTAGCAGCACTGTGACTGTCCTATTGAGTATATCTACAAAAATACATGGAAAAAAAGTCGAAGCTATACATCGATATCATTAAGTCGCTATTAAAATGCGTCTACCCGAACGGTTCCTCCCGCGAGTATAAAACATATGATGAACATCGCCATGGTAACGTCAAATCGTGCGATCGAATTAAAAAAAAAATTGTCAGAGCATCACGTTTCTCGCTCACACGCGTACAAAATCGTATGCTCTTCCGCACGTATGCTTTTAAAAAAAGGACTACAAAATCTCGCTTCTCTCTCTCACCCTTGCAAACGAACTGATTCGCATCCTTTTCGCACTCGCACAACTTTTTGAGAAAAAAGTTTTTAGCATTTTAAAAAGGGACGCGGGGCCCGTAAGGAAAAACTTATAATTTTCCCGAAGCATTGGAGCCGATCCCGATCGAACGGTACCAGGCCCCTCCCGAACGGTGCAACGGTTCTCCGGGAACTTAGCTTTATTCTTACAAATATAATATAGGATATAATATAGGATAATATAGGATATAAAAAAAGTAAAAAAAAAAAGAAAAGCCCTTTTCAGGGCTACCTAAACATTCTGAAATATTTCCTCTCTGCTTTCGTTCCAGCCCTAATGAAGCGAATGATCGGCCCGGCCTGGTCGATCCACACAAAACCAGCCCTAATAAACAAATGATCGGCCCGGCCCGGTCACCCCCACATAAACGAATGAATAAAGCCCGCCTTGCCCCGGCCCGACCCGCCCCGGCCCGACCCGCCCCGGCCCGACCCGAATTTAGGGAAATGACAGGTTTGGCCCGGCCGGCCCTCCAAAACGATTGAGTAACGGGCCCCGGGCCCCGACGTTCGAATGATCGGCCCACCCCGGCCTAAAGTATAGAATGATAGATCCCCCCTAAAAAATCGAATGAATGATGGGCCCGGCCCGGGCCCTATTCGAATGATCGCCCGGGCCCGGCCCAAAAAAATCGAATTACTGGCCGCAGCCCAAATTTACCAGTATAATACATCCCGGGCCTCACTTTATCTTCGTCTCTGGTGTTTCCTTTTTTTTTTTCTTCCTCTCTCTCTTTTTTTTTTCCTTTTTTTCTTCCTTTCTTCCTTTTTTTTTCCTTTCTTTTTTTTCCCTTTTTTTTTCCTTTTTTTTTTTTTTTTTCCCTCTCACGACCCAAACCCGGGCCCTAAGGGGCCGCGGCCCCCGGGGAAAATTTTCCCCGGGCGTCCCGGTGGGCCAGTCCGCCTCTGTGATTACCATAACATCTAGAGGTGCCAAAATCGGGTATCCGTATGGTTATTTTCACCGGGGTTTTTTTCCGTGTGGGGTTTCTATGTTTTTTTAAGCAGGGGCGGACTGGGCCGGGGTGCCGGGGTGCAGCAGCACCCCGGGGCCCCCCAATCCCTCCATTCCACTCCCCTCCCCTCTGGATTAGTACATAGCGCAGGGCCCCTTTTCCCCAAAACCCAGGCCCCACACCCGGGCCTTTCTGCCCCCGTCCCCCCTGCTTAAAATTTTGAAAAAAGTGTTTGTTGATTTGTACGGATTGCAGACAGTTTTATAGGCCTTCAAATATTAAAGGAAGTTTGGGGGTTCCCCCCAAATTAAAATTTTATGGAGAAAGGTTCGTTGGTTACGCCCCACCAGAGCTGCCGTTTTGGGGTATAATCAATGCTATTTTTCAATTCACCAATTCCCCCGGGTTTAGAAAAGATTACACAGTTCAGTTTAGAGCATGACTGTAATAAACTAAAATACTCGCATATGTAATCTTTTCTCAACCGGTGAGTCGTCGATGACTTTAAAAAAATTGGGATATTTTAATAATCAACGGAGTGTCCACCGATTAAGGAACGATTACAGATCAGAGTATTTTCGTGCGTTAAGCCTGGTTTCCAATAAAAACGCAAGGCCTTGCGCAGCGTAGCGTTGCGTTCCTTGCGTTTGGTAGGTTTGCGACGAAGGACGAAAAGCCCGTTCCCAATGAACCAAGCTCGACCAATCAGCATCAGGGATTTCAAAGGGCGCGCGTCAAAAACTCAAATGGAGTCGGTTTGTTTTACATTTTAACTTTCGACTGCGTTAGTGAGGTTAGGTTAGTTTCGAATGACAACAGGTTTTTTTCCCCCTTCACTTTTACGTTGCATTTTTTTATTTCGTATTGTCTCAAAAGTTATTATTTGGTTATACACCAGCAAGATTCTCAAATCGCAATTGCGGGTTTCACCCGAATTCTGAGCGCTTCTTTTTCCCACGTTTGCATTTGTTGTTTCCGGGACTCATCAAACGCTCACCCGCCCCAAGCAGCGGCCAGCGAAATCCGTCTAGCTCCTTGCGCAGCGACGCAAGAGTTGAAAAATGTTCAACTGGGCCCGCGTCTTGGGGCGTTCCGACCCCAAATGTTTTTGCCTACCTTGGGAACGACCCCTTTTGATCGCGTGTTTTTCAACTTCGAAGCTTTGCGTCGTTGCGTATTTTTTTGCGTCTCTTTGGGGAAACCAGGCTTTACAGTAAACACTGAACGGGAACTGTGAAAATTTTCTCAACCGGTGGAATCATCGGTGAATAAAAAAATAGCGTTGATTATACGCAAAAGGGCCCAGCCCTGCCCCTACATTTCTTTTGTATCCAAATTCCCAAACCCTTGGTGCAATTCACTCACAGGGCGAACGTATATTCGATACGGCGGAACAGACGGTGGACTGTGGAGGGAACGGAATAGAAACGAAAAGGAACGAAACGAAAGAAACATTGAATAGGTCCCGTGAACGGGATAAGGCCTAAGGAGGCTACGGCTTCCACAACTAAGAAAACTCGAATTTGAAAAAAGACAAATTTTATTGAAACCCTTCTCTCGTCCGCGAGATGGTGCGGGGGGGGGGTGAGGGGGGGAGGGGGCTGCGACGGGGAGACAAGTCAATTAGAGAACGGCGTTCCGTCCCCGTAATGAGTCGAAAAGGCCCAACCACTAAACACTGTTCCCAAAACCGAACGAAAGATTTCTATTGAATTTATTTTGAAACAATATTTTAGGGGTGCACACTACTTTTGCTTACAAGGGGAGGCTCAGAAGTCCCCCGCCTCCGATTTTGAAAACGATTGCACGAAAAGTAGCAAAAGTAAAACTATTAGACCCGGTTTCTCACTTTTTGTCAATGGGCCCCTAAAGCGTCAGGAATTTTTTAAAAGTTGCCGAAATGGGGCAGTTGCAAGGGTCGGGAAATGTTGGGCTTTTTATAAAGGAAATGAAAGTACTTGATGGCTGAGAACAAAGATGCCTTTGGTTTCTAATGAAGTTCCATTGTTCTGGAGATGAGTTTTTGGCCCAAAACTTTGTTTTAAATGGGGATTCCTCGTGTGACGTAAACAACACCCACGATCTTTTGCAACTTCACAGCATGTACTCCAAAACCAGGGCATTTGGGGAAAAAACCAAAGGAAACCTTTGTTTTTGGTCATAAAGTATTATCTTTTTATTTAAAAAAAACACAATGTTTCAGACCCTTGCAATGCCCTATTCTCGAAAAAAACCCCGGGGCGGATGAGCTTTTCCGAATATTTACGTGAATTTCGGCAACTGTAAAAAAATTCCTGTCGCTTTAGGAAGGCCCCCTTGGCAAAAAGTGAGAAACAGGGGTGTGTAGTTTTACTTTAGCTACATTTTCGTTCAATTGTTTTCAAAATCGGAGGCGGCGACTTCTGAGCCTCCCCTTGTCAGAGGGATTAAGGTTCGATTAAGAGCACTAAAAAAAAAAGGCTGAATTAAACTCTTTTTTTTAAAAGTAGGGGACATCAAAAAAAAACTGTTAGTTTTTTTTAAACCCCTTTTACTGCATGATTTTTTTTTTTTGAATAAAAAATTTTTTTTCAGTAAAATTTTTGATCCTTGCCCTAGTAAAAATGGTAGGCAAAAGTAGGCAAAAGTGGGCAAAACTCTGGTAGGCAAAAGTAGGAAAAAATAGGCAAAAGTGGGGAAACGGATCGCAAGAGAAGATATAAAGTTATAGCATTACATAGAAAGGGAATGGAGTTGGAGGTACCTGCGCGAGCTGAAGGTATAAAAAATCGGCCCCGGACCTCGGGTCGTTTCACTCGCATGCTGGCTGGTCTCATTTTTTTCAGTTTTATTGTCCCGCGTCCGATCCGGCGTCTCCGACCTTTTTCCATTCCCACTACGTAACACTCAACAGAAAATAAAATTTTTTGTCACGTTTAAATTTCGAATTCTGACTTAAGATTCGGATTGCGCTTGACGTAGCGAGAAAATTGATACCAATTTGAAGATTTAAACATTATTTTTAAATAATTCTCCCGGCTCTTCTTGATCTTTGTTTTTCGGCTCAGATTCTCGGGATTCTCCTCTTTTCCTCTATCGTAAAACCCCATTCTATTTCCCATCCACCACTCTAAGGAGTCGACGGTCAATAAGTATTTAATTTGTCGAATTTTCCTCCACCTAGAATCTTAAAAAACGTTGTCTCACCAACACATTAATAAGACAGCAAAAAAAGAAAAAAAAAAATCAAGCCTTTTTTCTTCAAGATTATTTTTCTGGTCTTTAAAATTAAATTTACCTTTTCCATGAGTGATAGCAGTGGCGTAGCGTGAAATTCGGCAACGTTGCAATTCGTCCTTTAAACCCAAGAAAAAGATCGAACTCTTGGGTGCTCAATCCATCCCCAAACGTCCCATGGGCGGATACAGGGAATTGTCTTTCTCTCTCTCCTCCCTTTTAAAAACATGCGTTAGAAAAGGACAGAAGGGGGGGCCCAAAAGTCACGTGAGGGCCCCCCTCTGCTCTCCTTCTCTAACACAAAAGTTCAAATGGAAGGAGAGAGAGAAAGACAATTCCCTGTATCCGCCCATGGCCACGTCTACCAGTTTTACGACTCAACCGCAGCTATCACTCAGTGCCGTAGCGTTCATTTTGACAACGTGGCGTTTTGTCCATTAAAACCCCGGGAAAAAGGGTCGAATGCGAAGGTGTTCATTGAGCACCCAAGAGTTCGATCTTTTTTTTGGGGTTTTAAAGGACGAATTGCAACGTTGCCGAATTTCACGCTACGCCACTGCTATCACTCATGGAAATGGAAAATTTTAATTTCAAAGACCAGAAAAATAATCTTGAAGAAAACGGTTTGATTTTTCTTTTCTTTTTCTGCTGTCTTATTAATGTGTTGGTGAGACAACGTTCCTTACGAAGATTCTTGGTGGGAGGAATATTCGACAAATTAAATACCTATTGACTGTCGACTCCTCAGGTCAGTGGCGGCTCGTGCAAAGTGGCTACAGTGGATTCTCTCCTTTAAACCAATAAACCAATAATACGACCAAAAAATTTTTTTAAATTTTTTAAAACCACTTATTTTTCCCGCCGTAAAATTTTTTCAACTTTTGTTTTGCAATGTATGAAACATCAAAGACATCTTTTTTCTTAACTCATTAAATACCTGTTTCTTCGACAACGTTCGTATCGTACGAGATAGACAGGGAGAATAAACCCACAGACCTCCGTCACAATGCGATGGAGATGTACTACCTGAAACTCTGAAAGTCACGTGACTGGCGAGCGGGTGTTTGAATGTTGAAATAACAAATGACAACTGCTTTGCAGGTTACGTTCGTTGGGGGTGGTGCGTACCGCGCTCGCCAGTCAGGGGCCCGGTTTAATGCGGGGCGACCCGGGGGGCGCGCCCCCGGGGGGCCCCCCACAAACCAGGTACCCTTTTGTTTTTTATTGATGGTTGATGAACTTCCTTTCTTCTATCATTACATACTGTAACAGTCCGGCAATGCTGGAAGTGAAGCTTTTTGTAAAATAACCCCTTTAAAAAAAAAAAAGAAACATTAAAAAATACTAACGAAACTTTAAAAATTATTAACGATTTTTTTTTTCAGGTAATAATTTACTTCTTTTACTCGATTGTCTTTAAAAGTAGGGACTTTATAATTTATTATTCCTAAGATTTACCGGGGGGGGGGCCCCCCCCAAAGGTCCACAGCCCCGGGGCCCCCTGCAACCTAAATCCGGCCCTGTCGCCAGTCACGTGGCTCTCTAGTACATTTCTGCCGCGTTGTGACGTAGGTCTGGTACCAATAATGCCTCCACCTTTTTACTTCCACCATGTAAAAAAAAAATTAGCCAAGGAGATAGTTGCGATGTAGTTGGTCCATTGCACACTGTCAACAGATTCCACTTCCGATGGTTATTACATGCTAAAATTATAATGGTCACAATGCCATCGCGACCCGTTTAGTTCAGTAGGTAACCGAGTTACGGGCCCCGCATGAAAAAACGATATGATGACGTGAAAATTTTGGGCACGCGGCATACTCTATCTCTTGCCACGCGTTTATTGTTTGAATTATTTCAATTTTTTAATTGGAAGGAAATTTTGGAAACGTG
>VMOF01000379.1:58192485-58209825 GCA_011764245.1 Trialeurodes vaporariorum
TTCAATTTTACTGTAATGAAAGTACCGTAAAATTCAATTTAAAGGTCAGGAAAATTGAAAAAATTTTCCCCGGGGGGGAAACCCCCCGGGCCTCCCTCTCGGAGAACCCCTCGGGAATATTCCATGCCTCCTTCCACCACATTCCACTTGACTCTTCTCCCTCCAATTATGAGTCGAGAGCACCAATTTCATGCTGGCAAAATCGAAAATATATTTGAACGTTTCAATTTTACTGTAATGAAAGTACCGTAAAATTCAATCTAAAGGTCAGGAAAATTGAAAATTTTTCTCGGGGGAGGAGCCCCCGGACCCCCCCTCTCGGTGAACTCCTCGGCGAATATTCCATGGCTCCTTCAACCCCTATTCCACTTTACTCTTCTCCCTCAAATTTTGAGTCGAGAGCAGAGATTTCATGCAGCAAAATCGAAAATATATTACTGATTTACAATTTTTCTGTAAGTACATGAAAGTACCGTCAAATTCGATTTGAAGGTCAGGAAAATTGAAAAATTTTCCGGGGGAGAAAAACCCCCCGGGCCTCCCTCTCGGAGAACCCCTCGGAATATTCCATGGCTCCTTCCACCACATTCCACTTGACTCTTCTCCCTCCAATTATGAGTCGAGAGCACCAATTTCATGCTGGCAAAATCGAAAATATATTTGAACGTTTCAATTTTACTGTAATGAAAGTACCGTAAAATTCAATCTAAAGGTCAGGAAAATTGAAAATTTTTCTCGGGGGAGGAGCCCCCCCGGGCCCCCCCTCTCGGTGAACTCCTCGGCGAATATTCCATGGCTCCTTCAACCCCTATTCCACTTTACTCTTCTCCCTCAAATTATGAGTCGAGAGCAAAGATTTCATGCAGCAAAATCGAAAATATATTACTGATTTACAATTTTACTGTAAGTACATGAAAGTACCGTCAAATTCGATTTGAAGGTCAGGAAAATTGAAAAATTTTCCGGGGGAGAAACCCCCGGACCTCCCTCTCGGAGAACCCCTCGGTGAATATTCCATGGCTCCTTCCACCACATTCCACTTGACTCTTCTCCCTCCAATTATGAGTCGAGAGCACCAATTTCATGCTGGCAAAATCGAAAATATATTTGAACGTTTCAATTTTACTGTAATGAAAGTACCGTAAAATTCAATCTAAAGGTCAGGAAAATTGAAAATTTTTCTCGGGGAAGGAGCCCCCGGACCCCCCCTCTCGGTGAACTCCTCGGCGAATATTTTCCAGGGCTCCTTCAACCCCTATTCCACTTTACTCTTCTCCCTCCAATTATGAGTCGAGAGCAAAGTTTTCATGCAGCAAAATCGAAAATATATTACTGATTTACAATTTTACTGTAAGTACATGAAAGTACCGTCAAATTCGATTTAAAGGTCGGGAAAAAATTGAAAAATTTTCCGGGGGAGGGCCCCCAGACCCCCCACTTGTCCTGAGGGGTATTCCATACCCCCCAGCCCCCCCGGAATTTGAGTCGTCCCAAAAACCCCCCCCCAAAGGCAAATTTCTCGGTGCGCCATTGGTTTCATACATTGCAAAACAAAAGTTGAAAAAATTCTTACGGCGGAATAATAAGTGGTTAAAAATTACACGAATTTATTGGTCGTATTATTGGTTTATTGGTTTAAAGGAGAGAATCCACTGTAGCCACTTTGCACGAGCCGCCACTGACCTGAGGAGTCGACAGTCAATAGGTATTTAATTTGTCGAATATTCCTCCCACCAAGAATCTTCGTAAGGAACGTTGTCTCACCAACACATTAATAAGCCAGCAGAAAAAGAAAAAGAAAAATCAAGCCGTTTTCTTCAAGATTTTTTTCTGGTCTTTGAAATTAAATTTACCATTTCCATGAGTGATAGCAGTGGCGTAGCGTGAAATTCGGCAACGTTGCAATTCGTCCTTTAAACCCAAGAAAAAAATCGAACTCTTGGGTGCTCAATGAACACCTTCGCATTCGACCTTTTGCCTGGGTTTGAATGGACAAAACGCCACGTTGTCAAAATGAACGCTACGGCATGAGTGATAGCTGCGGTTGAGTCGTAAAACTGGTAGACGTGGCCATGGGCGGATACAGGGAATTGTCTTCTCTCTCTCCTTCCATTTGAACTTATGTGTTAGAGAAGGAGAGCAGAGGGGGCCATCACGTGACTTTGGCCCCTCTTCTGTCCTTTTCTAACGCATGTTTTTAAATGGGAGGAGAGAGAGAAAGACAATTCCCTGTATCCGCCCATGGGACGTGGTGATGGATTGAGCACCCAAGAGTTCGATCTTTTTCTTGGGTTTAAAGGACGAATTGCAACGTTGCCGAATTTCACGCTACGCCACTGCTATCACTCATGGAAATGGTAAATTTAATTTCAAAAACCAGAAAAATAATCTTGAAGAAAACGGCTTGTTTTTTCTTTTTCTTTTTCTGCTGTTTATTAATGTGTTGGTGAGACAACGTTTCTTACGAAGATTCTAGGTGGAGGAAAATTCGACAAATTAAATACTTATTGACCGTCGACTCCTTAGAGTGGTGGATGGGAAATAGAATGGTTTGACGAGTAGAGGAAAGAGAGGAGAATCCCGAGAATCTGAGCCGAAACACTAAGATCAAGAAGAGCCGGGAGAATTATTTAAAAAAAATGTTTAAATCTTCAAAATTTGGGATCAATTTTCTCGCTACGTCAAGCGCAATCCGAATCTTAAGTCAGAATTTCGAAATTTAAACGTGACAAAAAATTTCATTTTCTGTTGAGTGTTACGTAGTGGGAATGGAAAAGGTCGGAGACGCCGGATGGGACGCGGGACAATAAAACTGAAAACAATGAGACCAGCCAGCATGCGATGAAACGACCCGAGGTCCGGGGCCGATTCTATACCTTCAGCTCAGCGCAGGTACCTCCAACTCCATTCCCTTGCTATGTAATGCTATATACTTTATATACTTCTCGGTTGCGATCCGTTCCCTACTTTTGCCTACTTTGCCTACCAGAGTTTGCCTACTTTTGCCTACTTTTGCCTACTTTTGCCTACCATTTTTACTAGGGTGAGACAGGGAAAAATAGTGAAAAAATTCTTTCCATTATATTTAATGGTAAAGAGCCTGAATATTAATTGTTCCAAATATGGCCTTACCCGCATTTAGGTATCCATGCAACTGAAAATAAAGTTTTCAGGCTAAAAAAAAAAGAAATTATAGTAGTAAAAAATAAGTCAGTAAGTTTCAATATTTTTTTTTTTTTTTTTTTTTTTTTTTTTTTTTTTTTTTTTTTATATCGTACCCTGCGTTACTCCTAAACATAACAAAAAAAATCGGAAAATCTCTATCAGATTTTCAGTGAGCTATTTTCAACCACTCTGCACGTTCTCTATCCTGTGCTGCGCGCTCTAGGACAAAATGGAAAATTTCTTACTCGTTTAGTATCTGTTCCACGTGGACCCACCATGCAGCGACAGTACAACTCAAGTCCCCTATTTTTAGATAAGGCTTCAAAGTAATTGTTCCAGATCTGGGCTCATCTGCAGTTAAGGGTTAAAATAGTTAAATTTCCTACTTATTGGTACCTACGAGTCAATCCACCGTACGTCTTGAAACAAAGCCGTCGCCAGGAATTCGTGTTTCTCTCTCTTCGCCCATTTGAACGCAAGTATTAAAGAAGGATGGAGATATGAGCTGTCTTATGACTTCAGTCCCTGTTTTCGTCTTTTTTTAACACATGCTTTCAAATGGCCGAAGAAGGAAAAAAATCAAATTCCTGGCTACGGGTTTGGTCTAAGACCCCCTCTGGCCCGCTCCTGCAGGGAGATGGCAATACACTCAACGCCTCGTTGCGGTGGCAGTGGCGGCTCGTGCGATTTGGCAACAGTTTTTTATCCCATTTAAATACATGGAAAACAATCGAAAATCGAGGAGGCTCCCAGCCTCCGCTTGAATCGATTTTTACCTAAGTTTAAGTGGGAAAAATGCATGGTTGCCAAATCTCACGGGCCGCTACTGTGCGGTGGTCGATGTTTTTTCGGATATGCACGACTTTTCTGGTGATCTATGTATGCATGTTCCTGTGACTCGTCGACAAGTTTTGTGTTTATATCTACGAGGGTGGATTTTAAAGTAAGTTTACCTATTTTTTTTTCTCAGAAACTACTGATGTTAGAAAAAAAACAAACCCAGAGTTGAAACGTACGTACTGTCAGCTTTTTAACGAGCTACAGTTTTTCAAATTTGGATTACAAGTTGCGGAGATATCGTGGATTTTCCACACCCGCCTCTCCTTCAAACGTGATGCCCACCTTGTTAGCCTCACAGAAAACATGAGTTTAAGACTTTGAAAAAGTAAAATAGAGCTATTATTTTATTGAAACAAGTTAAAACATTGTTGTGAGGCATCTCACCTCGTTTTTTGACATAGCCACCCATTAGATTCTTGAATTTTTTATATCGGTGCAACAATTTCTGTGTACAGCCGTCGTAAAATTCTTTCCCCATACTCCTGAACCAGGTTTTGACGCAAGCTGTTAATCCAGTTTCAATTCATGATGACTGCTTTTTCAGTACTGACGGAAATTTTGAAGACCGATACAAATTGGATCATTTTATCAGTAGAAGAGTAGTCTATTTAGTAAAAAACATGCATTCAGGTGTTATTGAGATGTCTGATCCGGAGCGCGTAAAAAGGTGGGCACGTTTGAAGGAGAGATGGGTGAGGAAAATCCACGATATCTCCGCAACGCGGTGGCCAAATTTGAAAAACTAAAGCTCGTCAGAAAGCTGAAAGTACGTACGTTTCAACGCTAGGTTTGTTTTTTTTTCTAGCATTGATACTTTCTGAGGAAAAAATAGGTAAACTTACTTTTTAAAATCCACCCTCGTACATTCAGCTACCGATCTCGGGTTTAGGGAGCGACGCTCTGTGGTCTGAAATTGAAGAAAACGTGGCCGAAAATCATTGAAAATAGTCTGTGGCGGCTGGTGCAGTTTGGCAACCATGCTTATTTTGCCATTTAAATATATGCAAAAGTATCGATATCTTGGGGGTGCATTGCAACTCCTGAAAATCGATTTTCTTACATATGTTTAAATGGAGAGAATAAGTTCTTGCCACATTGCACTGGCCGCCACTGAAAATATAGTCATCAAAAATGATCGTTTTCGACCTATTTTAGATTAATTTAATACTTTCCGGTGACATTTTTTACAAAATAATTACTTGTTAAAAGTGTTCTCTGTGATTAAAATTGGTCTTGAAAAAACCCGCCACTGCATAGTAAGACACCGGTGTCACATGATGTATAAAGCCCTGTATTAGACATTGTAATTTGCATTTTGACTTACTTTTTGACTTACATCACCAGTGTCACATTATGAGGAAACATAAAAACAGGCTCACATATTTTTCAAAAGACCACCAGCAATCAGTGGCGTAGCTAGCTGAGCGTGCGCTCCCCCGCCAACTCGAATGCTGAAGGAAAGATCGACCGCTTCCGTGGAGCTCCCTCTAACCCCTCAAATCCGCACAAGTTGGAGCCTTTGTCGGAAAAATACCTTTCTTTAAAAATTATTGTAAATTAATTTAGAAAATTTTATTTATTTATTCACAATGATGAAACCTAAAAAATATATCACTAATTGGTGTGAAGAAAGATCAAGCGCGAAATGCCTTAAAATTGCACCCAAAAAATCGCGTTTGAGACACCGTAACTGAGGTCCGACTGTCATGATATATCGACCCGTAAAAAAAGCTCTGAGCAATACTGAAGAAATGTGCGATTCTCCAAGGAGTATAGCTTCTAATTTTCTAAATCTGTTCTCTTTTCTTTCCTGTTCTCCTTTTCCTTTCCTTTTTTTCCATATTCCTTCTCCTTTTCGCTCTTCCTCTTCTCAAAAATTTTGCGCCCCCCCCCCCCCAGCGTTGCGCTCCCCCCCGGCCGGGTCAGCGGGGCCTTTAGCTACGCCACTGCGAGCAGACCTGGGGGGTGATCACGGAGGATCGGATCGTTTTGGTATCGTTATCGTTATCGTTTGCATTAAATCAAATGGGCTTGCTTCTGCGCAACTCGATCGCGCAGGTGACCCCCTCCTCACCTCTTCCTACTTCAAACGATCGAGTAGACGACAGCCTCCAACTCATCGCTTCCTTTCACCCGTTTCAATCGTTACGCGGGGCTCAAAACGATTCGATCAGTTGAGCCACCCATAAGGTTACATGTAAACGATAACGATAACGATACCAAAACGATCCGATCCTCCGTGATCACCCCCCTGTCTTTTTGTTGTTCTTTAAATCGTTGAATATTTGCAGGGCTCAGCAAAACGTCCCCTCTGCTCTTCCCGGGCACCGCCAATGTTATTTTAAATGGGAAAACAGACTTACGAGCAGACCTGTCTTTTTGGTGAGCTTTTATTCGCTGATACGGCACAGGGCTCTCAAAACGTCCTCTCTGCTCTTCCCAGGCACCGCCAATGTTATTTTAAATGGGAAAACAGACTTACGAGCAGACCTGTCTTTTTGGTGGGCCTTTAATCGTTGACGAGGCGCAGGGCTCATCAGAACGTCCCCTCTGCTCTTCGGGGCACCGCCAACGTTAATTTAAATAGGAAAAGAGACTTACGAGCAGACCTGTCATTTTGGTGGGCTTTTAATCGTTGACTAGGCGCAGGGCTCATCAAAACGTCCCCTCTGCTCTTCCCGGGCACCGCCAATGTTATTTTAAATGGGAAAACAGACTTACGAGCAGATCTGTCTTTTTGGTGGGCCTTTAATCGTTGACGAGGCGCAGGGCTCATCAGAACGTCCCCTCTGCTCTTTGGGGCACCGCCAACGTTAATTTAAATAGGAAAAGAGACTTACGAGCAGACCTGTCATTTTGGTGGGCTTTTAATCGTTGACTAGGCGAAGGGCTCATCAAAACGTCCCCTCTGCTCTTCCCGGGCACCGCCAATGTTATATTAAATGGGAAAACAGACTTACGAGCAGACCCGTCATTTTGGTGGGCTTTAAATCGTTGACTAGGCGCAGGGCTCATCAAAACGTCCCCTCTGCTCTTCCCGGGCACCGCCAATGTTATTTTAAATGGGAAAACAGACTTACGAGCAGACCTGTCATATTGGTGGGCTTTTAATCGTTGACTAGTCGCAGGGCTCATCAAAAGGTCCCCTCTGCTCTTCCGGGGCACCGCCAATGTTAATTTAAATAGGAAAAGAGGCTTACGAGCAGACCTGTCATTTTGGTGGGCTTTTAATCGTTGACGAGGCGCAGGGCTCATCAGAACGTCCCCTCTACTCTTCCCGGGCACCGCCAATGTTATATTAAATGGGAAAACAGACTTACGAGCAGACCCGTAATTTTGGTGGGCTTTTAATCGTTGACTAGGCGCAGGGCTCATCATAACGTCCCCTCTGCTCTTCCCGGGCACCGCCAATGTTATTTTAAATGGGAAAACAGACTTACGAGCAGACCCGTCATTTTGGTGGGCTTTTAATCGTTGACTAGGCGCAGGGCTCATCAAAATGTCCCCTCTGCTCTTCCGGGGCACCGCCAACGTTAATTTCAACAGGAAAAGAGGCTTACGAGAAGATCTGTCTTTTTGGTGGGTCTTTAATCGTTGACGAGGCGCAGGGCTCATCAGAACGTCCCCTCTGCTCTTCCCGGGTACCGCCAACGTTAATTTAATAGGAAAAGAGACTTACGAGCAGACCTGTCATTTTGGTGGGCTTTTAATCGTTGACTAGGCGCAGGGCTCAGCAAAATGTCCCCTCTGCTCTTCCGGGGCACCGCCAACGTTAATTTAAATAGGAAAAGAGGCTTACGAGCAGATCTGTCTTTTTGGTGGGCCTTTAATCGTTGACGAGGCGCAGGGCTCATCAGAACGTCCCCACTGCTCTTCGGGGCACCGCCAACGTTAATTTAAATAGGAAAAGAGACTTACGAGCAGACCTGTCATTTTGGTGGGCTTTTAATCGTTGACTAGTCGCAGGGCTCATCAAAACGTCCCCTCTGCTCTTCCGGGCACCGCCAATGTTAATTTAAATAGGAAAAGAGGCTTACGAGCAGACCTGTCATTTTGGTGGGTTTTTAATCGTTGACGAGGCGCAGGGCTCATCAGAACGTCCCCTCTAATCTTCCCGGGCACCGCCAATGTTATATTAAATGGGAAAACAGACTTACGAGCAGACCCGTCATTTTGGTGGGCTTTTAATCGTTGACTAGGCGCAGGGCTCATCAAAACGTCCCCTCTGCTCTTCCCGGGCACCGCCAATGTTATTTTAAATGGGAAAACAGACTTACGAGCAGACCCGTCATTTTGGTGGGCTTTTAATCGTTGACTAGGCGCAGGGCTCATCAAAGTGTCCCCTCTGCTCTTCCGGGGCACCGCCAACGTTAATTTCAACAGGAAAAGAGGCTTACGAGCAGATCTGTCTTTTTGGTGGGCCTTTAATCGTTGACCAGGCGCAGGGCTCATCAGAACGTCCCCTCTGCTCTTCCCGGGTACCGCCAACGTTAATTTAATAGGAAAAGAGACTTACGAGCAGACCTGTCATTTTGGTGGGCTTTTAATCGTTGACTAGGCGCAGGGCTCAGCAAAATGTCCCCTCTGCTCTTCCGGGGCACCGCCAACGTTAATTTAAATAGGAAAAGAGGCTTACGAGCAGATCTGTTTTTTGGTGGGCCTTTAATCGTTGACGAGGCGCAGGGCTCATCAGAACGTCCCCTCTGCTCTTCGGGGCACCGCCAACGTTAATTTAAATAGGAAAAGAGACTTACGAGCAGACCTGTCATTTTGGTGGGCTTTTAATCGTTGACTAGGCGCAGGGCTCATCAAAACGTCCCCTCTGCTCTTCCCGGGCACCGCCAATGTTATATTAAATGGGAAAACAGACTTACGAGCAGACCCGTCATTTTGGTGGGCTTTAAATCGTTGACTAGGCGCAGGGCTCATCAAAACGTCCCCTCTGCTCTTCCCGGGCACCGCCAATGTTATTTTAAATGGGAAAACAGACTTACGAGCAGACCTGTCATATTGGTGGGCTTTTAATCGTTGACTAGTCGCAGGGCTCATCAAAAGGTCCCCTCTGCTCTTCCGGGGCACCGCCAATGTTATTTTAAAGGGGAAAACAGACTTACGAGCAGACCCGTCTTTTGGTGGGCTTTTAATCGTTTAATGTCCCCTCTGCTCTTCCGGGGCACCGCCAACGTTAATTTAAACAGGAAAAGAGGCTTACGAGCAGATCTGTCTTTTTGGTGGTTTTTTAATCGTTGACTAGGCGCAGGGCTCATCAAAACGTCCCCTCTGCTCTTCTCGGGCACCGCCAATGTTATTTTAAATGGGAAAACAGACTTACGAGCAGACCCGTCATTTTGGTGGGCTTTTAATCGTTGACTAGGCGCAGGGCTCATCAAAATGTCCCCTCTGCTCTTCCGGGGCACCGCCAACGTTAATTTCAACAGGAAAAGAGGCTTACGAGCAGATCTGTCTTTTTGGTGGGCCTTTAATCGTTGACGAGGCGCAGGGCTCATCAGAACGTCCCCTCTGCTCTTCCCGGGTACCGCCAACGTTAATTTAATAGGAAAAGAGACTTACGAGCAGACCTGTCATTTTGGTGGGCTTTTAATCGTTGACTAGGCGCAGGGCTCATCAAAACGTCCCCTCTGCTCTTCCCGGGCACCGCCAATGTTATATTAAATGGGAAAACAGACTTACGAGCAGACCCGTCATTTTGGTGGGCTTTAAATCGTTGACTAGGTGCAGGGCTCATCAAAACGTCCCCTCTGCTCTTCCCGGGCACCGCCAATGTTATTTTAAATGGGAAAACAGACTTACGAGCAGACCTGTCATTTTGGTGGGTTTTTAATCGTTGACTAGTCGCAGGGCTCATCAAAAGGTCCCCTCTGCTCTTCCGGGCACCGCCAATGTTAATTTAAATAGGAAAAGAGACTTACGAGCAGACCTGTCATTTTGGTGGGGTTTTAATCGTTGACGAGGCGCAGGGCTCATCAGAACGTCCCCTCTTCTCTTCCCGGGCACCGCCAATGTTATATTAAATAGGAAAAGAGGCTGACGAGCAGATCTGTCTTTTTGGTGGGCCTTTAATCGTTGACGAGGCGCAGGGCTCATCAGAACGTCCCCTCTGCTCTTCCCGGGTACCGCCAACGTTAATTTAATAGGAAAAGAGACTTACGAGCAGACCTGTCATTTTGGTGGGCTTTTAATCGTTGACTAGGCGCAGGGCTCAGCAAGATGTCCCCTCTGCTCTTCCGGGGCACCGCCAACGTTAAATTATATAGGAAAAGAGGCTTACGAGCAGATCTGTCTTTTTGGTGGGCCTTTTATCGTTGACGAGGCGCAGGGCTCATCAGAACGTCCCCTCTGCTCTTCCGGGGCACCGCCAATGTTATTTTAAATGGGAAAACAGACTTATCAGCAGACAGTTGTATAGCTAGCTGAGCGTGTGCTCCCCCGCCAATTCGAATGCTGCGCCCGTCTTTTTTGAAGGAAAAATCGACCGTTTCCGTGGAGCTCCCCCTCCCCCCTCAAATCCGCACATATTGGAGCCTTTGTCGGAAAAATTCTTTTCTTTAAAAATTATTGTAATTTAATGTAGAAAATTTTGTTCATTTATTCACAATGATAAAACCTAAAAAATATATCACTAATTGGAGTAAAGAGAGATCAAGCGCGAAATGCCTGAAAATTGCACCCAAAAAATCGCGTTTGAGGCACCGTAACTGAGGTCCGACTGTCATGATATATCGACCCGTAAAAAAGCTCTGAGCAATACTGAAGAAATGTGCGATTCTCCAAGGAGTATAGCTTCTATTTTTCTCAATCTCTTCTCTTTTCATACCTGTTTTCCTTTTCCTTTCCTTTTTTTTCTATTTTTCTTTCCTTTTCTACTTTTCGCTCTTCCTCTTGCTCTCCTCAAAATTTGTGCGCCCCCCCCGAAACGTTGCGCCCCTCCGCCCGGCGGGGTCAGCGGGGCCTATAGCTACGCCACTGCCAGCAATCATTATAATGCATATAACAATGGAAATCATGGCTGGGTAAAAATTTGCTCGCGTATCCAATTCAACCCTAATTTCATTATTTTTACGAGTGTTTTAGCATTTGCTGTTTGGAAAAACCAATCAACGTTTAAATTTTATTTTTTTTATTTTTTAATTTTGAGAAAAAAATGTGTTTTTTCTTTTCCCACCATTTCTTATGGTGTTGAAGCACGTGTGAAAAACGAGTTAAAAATAGAAAAATTAGGATTTTTACCGAAAAACTGAATAATTTTTTTTTTTTTTTTTTTGCTATTTTTCCCATATATTTAACCACCTAGAGAATTGAAAAATCAATTTTTGGTTGAAAAAAATAAACTGTAGGGGATACCGAACAAACACTTTCTCACAACATTTTCAATCTGGGGGAGACCCCCGGACCCGCCTTAAAGATGCTGAGGAAGACCCCCTGACCCCCCTTTAATATTCTGAGGTCTTAAGGGTTATTTGTTCAACTATAAGGGTTAATTTACTAGGCTAGTTGTAGAATGTTTTTCCACATTTTTATCCAAATCCAAAGATGCATATTTGAAATATTGAAATTTTGACCCGTTTTCCCATTGATTCTAATAGAAACCATTTTTCCTAACCTAAAACCTAAAACCACAACAAACCTAAAAATTAAAATTTCATAAAAACAAGAAAATCTCTTCTGGAGAATGCTAATAGTGACATCTCTGCAATATTTGGATGCATACGGATCAATTCTTCAAAAGTTATGCCGGGTTTCACATGTTGGCTGCGGACAGACCGACAGACAGACAGACGCATGACGCTTCGGAAAATTTGTGCATTTACCCCTCCCAACCACATAATATGGTTAAGAAATATTGCAATGTCATGGATGGATGTTCTTTAGGATAGCATTAGGCATGATAAGAGCCAATGGGTCTGTTGCACACTTCGGCTACAGCGTTTTAAAGTCTCATTTCCTATGTAAAAAGCCGAGAAAATAACAATGGCAGCATCAGAAAACACTAAAATTCAGTAATAAACTCACAAATTGCGAAAAACACTAGACACTATTTACCCCTGTATCTTTCCACCACGTGCACGATATTTCGCGAAATTAGCGCGGCACATTCAAATAATCACGGCCGACTGTAATCACAGCTGAGTTCGTAAACAAATACACAACAAACACTGGGGCGTCTGCTCGAACTGTTTCGTTTCAATATCCTCAATTCCTCGCAAGAGGTTGTGGAAGGTACGGAAACCGATATTTGTGTCGAAAACTTATCAAAATGAAACAATAACACACAGAAGTTTCAAGGATGATTCCAACTTCAATAATCGTGATTGGAACTTCTGTGTGTTATTGTTTCATTTTGATAAGTTTTCGACACAAATATCGGTTTCCGTACCTTTCACAACCTCTTGTGAGGAATTGAGGATATTGAAACGAAACAATTCGAGCAGACGCCCCAGTGTTTGTTGTGTATTTGTTTACAAACTCAGCTGTGATGACAGTCGGCCGTGATTATTTGAATGTGCCGCGCTAATTTCGCGAAATATCGTGCACGTGGTGGAAAGATACAGGGGTGAATAGTGTCTAGTGTTTTTCGCAATTTGTGAGTTTATTACTGAATTTTAGTGTTTTCTGATGCTGCCATTGTTATTTTCTCGGCTTTTTACATAGGAAATGAGACTTTAAAACGCTGTAGCCGAAGTGTGCAACAGACCCATTATTTTATAACTATCATGATTGACTTAGTCACAGCGGGCCAAGTATCGAAACGAAATACATTAAAAATCTCTGCGCCACCGCAGTACTTTCTCAATTTTTCTATTTTCGTTAGAGATAGTAAAAAATCTCATGCAGTCAAGGGATAAATTGGTGATAATCCACTGTCTGATTTTTTACCACTTTTTGACGATCTCAGACCAAAGTGCGACAGTACGGGACAGGAGCGTGTACAAGATACGATCAGATTGGAATTAACAACTCTGAAAAAAAGGAAAGGAAAAAAAAAAAAAAAAAAAAAAAAAAAAAAAAAAAAAAAAAAAAAAAAAAAAACCGGTGACATAAAAGCCACTTATAATGGGAGACGATCTCGTTGACTTTTTCGACCATGGTTTCACACCGTTCAGGTGAGTATATAGGACACAGGTATCTGTTTTACCGAGCTGCAAGGTTACATTTTGTGCAGTAGCGCAACGGATATAGAAATCCTCCAACTCTCTCACTCTCTCCTCTCCTACCTCCATTGGAACACGTTTGTTAGACAAAGTGAGACTAGGGGATGTAATCCCCTACGTTTTATCCTTTTTCTACTTATGCATTCAAAGGGTAGATAACGGAGATGGAAGAGACAGTGGTTTCGAAATTGTATGTCACTCTTTTTTTTCCATTGAACGCTAACAACCCTTAATAAACTATAATCTTACAAAAAACAGAATGTACGTGCACCATACTGAATGATTAAGAAAAAAGTAGCCAACAGTGAGGGACGACGTATCACAATCGCAATGATTGGCTATCAACCGAAGCCGAAGCTGAGAAACCTTTACCTGATGATATTTGCTTCTCTGCAATATTGATATTAAGAAGTAAGCGTTGATGAAAAATACTCTCTGAGGGTGGTCTTTCAAGCCCGATGACGTTTATGGCTCGCCGATGAAATTGTTCGTAAGTCGTAATATTAAAAAAAAAAAAAAAAAAAAAAAAAAAAAAAAAAAAAAAAAATTGAGTAGAATTCTTAGGCGTTATCTTGTACTGTCACAATCGGTTTCTTTTGAAATTGGCCCTTCGTCGCGCCGGTTTCTTTGACTTTTTACATTGGTAAGGCATCCTCAAATTCGTCTTATCAACAGATTTACAGACTTAAAGTTGCTGGAGTGCGTGTGTAAGTCCTGCGTTTCATTATGTTTATCTCGTCGTAAACATCATTGAATGGCTTCATCACAGGCATTTCTCTGGCGCCTTCAATTCTCGGTGTATGCAAAAACCAAGCCGGCATGTAGGAAACAGTTATCTCACGAAAACTCCATTTATTCCCGGCGGTTTTTGGGTTTTTGAGACCAGGTTTTTCGGAGTGCAGCAGACTTTAGACGTGTCTTATTTCGCCAACCGTCGCCAATAATTTTCTTTCGTCGACAACTATCGTCAAAGCGTTAACTCCTCCGTGTTTACGTTCAAGAAGAAACAGTTGTATCAATTTATGCGTTCTGATAGCCACTCTAAAACACTTGCACTTTCGTTTAAAACCAATTCCAAATGTATAAGTCACAATTTTTGTCAAAAATTTAAAGGTTGAAAAACGCGAGGCAAATAAACCGAGCCTGTGTGAAAAACTTCCTCAAAGAAGTTTGATTATGCTTGCCTCCATGAAGATTCAATATCACTCCCCACAAATCCTCTCTATCGCTAAAGCTCGTTGATTAATTACAATTTTTGATTTGAGGTTAAAAAATATGAGGCAAGAATCAGATCGCCCATGCTGTGTCACAGTTTGGGGATAGGACTTGTAACATGTGTCAGCCTCTCCACTGGCGCAACCAGGATCTCTTCCATCACTCTCATTTCCCATTTGAATGTATACGTAAGGAAAGGATAGAAAGAGGGGGTTTTATCCCCTTGTCCATCCTTGTCTAACATACGTTTTTTAATGGAGAAAAGAGAGAGAGATGAAGCAACTCTCGTTGCGCTACTGAGCCTCTCTATTGCTTTACCTCGTTGGGGGACCATAGCTCCGTGACCAATCGATTGTTTGTCATGGAATCAAATGGGGGATAATTCACTGTTGCCAGATTGCTGGATCTGCCAATGATCCGAAAACATGGCAACACTGTCGGTCGGTTAGCGTCTCTTTTGCGCATGCGTACTCGACCATGCTCTATGCGTGCACCGTGTCCACTGAATAGGGAATTGAGCGCGATAGGCCTTCTCTGCGCTTGATTTATCTCCAACGAGCATGAATATAATTCAGTTTAGTCTTTTAGCCAAGTTTAGTTCCCCCCCTCTCCATAACCCCTCATCCCACCCTCCATTCCCGATACCACTATTACTACAATGCTCTTTGCGCGCACATGCATTTAATGTCAATGATTAAGACGTCAGGAGAGTCGATCCGAGTCCAGGCTTCTTCTTCTCCGCGCGGGGATTCGAAGTGGTGGGGGGTTGTGGGGGGTTGTGAAGGGTTGTGGGGGGGGAGGTAGGAGGGCTAAAAAGAAAAAAAAAACCCGCTTCGAACCCTAATTGTCATTTATAATAAGGCTGATTATGTGTGAGGTCGCTTCGACTGAAAACTGGAATCCCGCGCTTGATCCCCCCCCCCCACTCCTCTAAAACCCCCTTTCACCCCACTGTCAAACCCCACCTTTCCCCCCTTCCGTGTTGCCTTTCGATCCCTCCCCTATACACTTCCATAGATGATATCTTACATCAATTCCGATAGACAACAGATCCATCAATGTCGGACTAATTAGCTGTATATGCATACGCCGTTTATGTATGTGTGTACATAACATACTGATATGTATGCGCGCGCACACGAGGGATGGTTGGTTGGGGGGGGGGGGGGGGGGGGCTGCAGAGATTTATACACACACAGTGTCCGTCCTCTATGTACCTTTATACCTGTGCGTTCATTTTATGTACTCATATATATTTACTTTGTGTGTTGCCTCCTAACAGGCTACTGGTATTAAAATTCAAGCCCTTTGCCATGTTACCCCCCCCCCCCCCCTATATACTCGCTCGCGGTCACCGTGCAGGATGCTGCGAAAAGCTGGATCCCATAATTTTTTTTCTACCCCCCCCCCCCTTTCCCCCGAAACGTGGCGCGATGTGGATTGTGAATGGAGGTATACAATACCAGGTAGCTCCAGAGTCCAGAGTCTGCCCATTTACATGATCGTGTAAAACGAGTAGGTATCCCCATTCGTAAGAACGCTCACCGTATTATTCAAAAAAAAAAAAAAAAATAAAAATAAGGAAACAAATATAATTAGGCTCTTTTTTGTGTCTAAGTGATAGCGTCGCATTCAAAGCGGTGAGGCAGCATGACGTTTTGACCCGATCAATAAAAATGTTATTGGTTTATTTATAACTCACTCGGATGAATAGATCGGGGGGGGATGCCCGGGGGAGGGGGGGGGGGTTGGTTTTCGTAATCTGGTGGCCAATTTAATTTTTTCCTTCGTTTTGCCGCTTAGTTGTCGAGGCTTGCTTTCTTTGGCAGGTGCTCGTTAGCTGTGTTGCCATTTTTCGAATAAATATTCCGATTTTCCCCCATTTGACTTAATGTTAAAAGTTGGTAATGTATTTGATGATCAGGCAACATAGCTCGTTAAATAAGAAATAAAAGAAAGAATCGAGCGAAATTGGGAAGATTTCTGCGCAGACCTCACCGGATTTATCTCCAGGGCTTCTGGAAAAGACTCAGGACCACCCGATATATGTTGAGTGTTTTAACGACGAGGATGAGAGGTCGCGATTAATTTAGCTGCGGATTTCCTTTATTGACAAATATCGTTCACGGAAAAGAGCAACGGTTTTTAGTGGAACGGGGGTATCAATCGATACATCGATTGAAGCATCAAGTCACCCTTTTCAATAAAAATGCCAGTTCGGTTGTAATGGAGTTCTTGCAAGGTTTCGCTGCACGGAAATAGACTATAGTAATAGGATGGCGTCCGCCATACCCAATTTATTACTATATTAGGAGTTGACATCTGGCAACACTGCCGATTAGTGTTGTGTTTAGACGATCGCGAGTCGCCGTAAACATCGCGAGCTGTGTTGATATGAATTCGCGGTTTCACGGTATCTAGAGTAGACTCAATACGTCAAAAGCTGTCATTGACCTCATGATTTCCGACTTTGTGGGTGATTCTCGAATCGTCTCCAAGGCCGATTGATTGTTATCAATGGTTACTATGACGTATGGATCCTCCTCTGGATTCTGAGAACTATATAAGATACACTGACAGTAGCTTCTGGGTCGCACTCCTCACAGAGACGTCCGGTGAAATTTGGATCTTGGTGATCTCTCATCTATTTTGAGTTTGGATTTTGGATCTTGGTGATCTCCCATTAGTTGGCTGTAGCTAGGTGTTCAGCGTGTGTGTTTTTGAGGTTAGGTTTTGAGGTTACTGACAGGGCGTCTTAGGCAATGAGCTATAACTCTAGAGTGGCAGCAGGCTGATCCACCTTGTGCCACACAGGGTAGAAGGAATCCCGGGAAAAAGCGGAATTTGGACGGCAGATTCCAAGGTTTGAGGCTAAATTTTGTAGGTCGTCCGGGAAATTTTGGGGGGACTTTGGACGGCAGATTCCAAGATTTGAGGTTAATTTTTGCAG
>VMOF01000379.1:58210325-58253130 GCA_011764245.1 Trialeurodes vaporariorum
CCTAATTGATGGTGCCCCAAGGTTATCTGAGAGATTGATACGGTGTCAATAAGTGAAGCACGGTCCCACGTAAGCATCCATTAAACACACACACGAAGCATCATTTTTTGTGAGAAGCAAGAGAGGTCTTAAAACGGAGTTTAATTGATACCGAGACTGCTGTTACAGGAAAAAAGTCACTTTATCCGACGTCACCTTTGACCTGTTTTACTTATGAAGCTAGTATGTTTTTAATGAGCCGATTTGACCTCTCCTCCGCCAGGATGTGACGTGAAAAAGATGAGGGAGAAATATAGTGATGCATAATAGATTGGTTTGGTGTGACGTCAGTAGTATAAGGGTACGTTGAGGACACTCCAGTCAATTTGAAAAGTTCAATAAATCAACCAATTTCATCAAAATTTGAACTTCCAATATTTTAGGCTTTAAATTTTACTCTGAAAACTACATAATAACTCGGATAATTGATTAATATTACCAAGTATTTTAAGATGCGCACAAGTGTGCAGGCAAGAAAAAATATTTAAAAGTGAATATTTTTACCCTTATTTGAAGACTTTTAAGTTGATATCTTGAACTTATTTTATTTATATAATTTTTTTTTTTAAATGGAAGTCTTCAAAGATTCTTTCATCAGTGAAGATGAGTTTGATTTTGAAAAGTTATACCGTATTTCAAAACCCCTGTTGAACAGACAATAAAATACAGCATTTACTAGAATCTAAAAGAATAAAATATAGTAGACATATGATTAATACTATCGCGCATTTGAGTGTTTTATCTAGAATGTTTGAAAAACACACAGAAATTCGAGATATTGTATCGAGTCATCTACACGCTACGACTCATCCAGTCTGTGCATGAGGACAAAAGATACGGGCTATTTATGCATGCGTCCATACTGGTTGATAACTGTAAACTTTGAGGCTGTGATAGAAAGGGGTAAGTAAAAGCGAGGAGGGTTTTATGCAAAATTGTAATGATTGAATCTAAAAAAAAACTAAAAGTATTGTTAAAATAGAAAAAATTTCTGGTCAAAACACTCAGTTTTCCGTAAATACGTTAACTAGCTTAATTTGTTTTAAAATGGACTTTTTCGTGGATTGAACAAAATAAACTTGTTTTTTTTCACGTAGTCTGCTAAACTTTCAGACTGTTTGATAACTGTAAATTTCAAGGGTGTTTTGGAAAAGGAAATGTAAAAGTGCGGATTTTTTTATGCAAAAAAATGAAAAAAAAACAAAAAACTGTGAAAATTTGAAGTTTAAAAAAGAGGTGAGAGAAAATTAAAGATAATTTTTATTATAAATTATTTCTTTTTCACCAATTTGTTGAAACAATATGTGGTAGAATTATGAAAAACGAGATCACTCTCAAAAGGGTTTTTTTCAAAAAGCAAAAGTCCTGTTATCTAAGAAATTTCAAAAAAAGAGGGATCAATTACAAAAAATGTTAAATACTTAAAAAAATCATAATTTTAAAATTTGATATAAAATATTACAATTATTGAAAAGTTAAATTTAAGAGTAATGAGAAAAAAATATTGTGATCTGCGTTATTTGAGCTAAACACGATACTTATTTTAAATGGAAATTCTGACAAAAATTTCAGGTTGAACAAAATAAGTATAGTTAAAAATAAATTAATAGATTATAGTAAGCGCTCATAAATTTTAGATGGTGCTTTTGTATTGATGGTTGATAAAAGAAGAGTCACTGCACTACTTGATTCTTCTCCGAGTGTCAAATCTGCGATATACATATCACCTGTTTTTTCCCAAAATATAAAACCCCGTGTATACCCATATCGATAGTCACCATATCCCTCCGATATGGCTTTGCAGAATTTTGGAACTGTGTTTTTTTTGCTATAATTACTCTTCTCGTTTAAACTTCGCAACTTTCTTACTCGTCCACCCCAAACCCCGGTTTTGAAAAATCCATAACCACTTGGCTTCCCGGACACGTCTGTTGCTTTCACGGCATCAATTTTTTTGCCTTTGCCTTTTTTTTTTTTTTCCGCCTGCTCTTTTCTCATTTGTTTACGTTCTTGATAATTCCCGTTTTACCTGTTTTTACCTGGTTTCCAGTTTGCCCTTTTCCCTCTTCCTGTTTTTGCCTGGTTGCTGGTTTTCCTGTTTCTTTCCTCTGTTGTTCTTCAAAGTTTTCGTTGTCTACGCTTTTGTACCTTTCCTAAATTTCTGTTTTATTAATGACAGCCTCTGCCCCATAGTAGTCTTCGAAATATTCTATTGCGCCCCGCGCTTTTACCCGGATAGTAGTTTTCCTTAGTTTCCCTGGGGAAAGTTGTAAAAAAAAAAACACGTAAATTTCGTAGAAAAACAAATACGAAGACAAAAGAAAAAATAAGTTCATAACACCTACGGTCACGAGTAAACTTATCACCATTCGTTAATTATGACTTCATACATCACAATCTTAAAAACAAAGTATTCAAATTCGTCAAGCGCAACATACAAAAATCCGTAAATAATAGTTGTTCTTATCCTGCATAAAATACGATAATTTGACGTATGTAACCTTCAAAACCTAGTTACAATTAAATAACGTTAAAAAACGTGACTTATGACTCAACGTACCCGACTAACGTAATCAGGTTTCATTAAGTTACGAGTTGTAGCAATAAAAAGTATCGTTAAGAATTTTAAAAAGTACAAACTTATCGCCAACAATGTCACCCATCTTATTAGGTTTACTCGTCACATCGCTAACAGTAACGTCTTGTAACGTGGGAACGTCTTTTTCCTGACGTTGTAACGATGTCACACGATCGACTCATCGTAAACCACGATGACCACGTCACATCGAAATCATCAATCATACGTTTTTCTAACGTCTTTTTAACGTTGGTGGGTTACGTTGCAGTGACGTTCATTATAGCGTTACGTTTGACACATTGCAAATCACGATGTCTAGATGCCATTGTTAGAACCGTCTGTACAGAGTTGCCACATATACATCTTAATTACATTTTATAGTCAATGTGAATCACTTTTAATCATTAAATTGATTGATTTTGTTTAAAACAAACATATTACAAATCGTTGTGCGCTTGACAACACTGTATCTGGATCATATCACTACTTCTCGTAGTCGCCTGATAACGCTGTGGTGACGTCTGATGGATACGTTACAATAACGTTGCCACAACGTTACACCATCGACTCATCGTAAATCACGTTGACTGAGTAACGTTTATCGATGTTACACCATCGACCATCGTAAATAACGTTGACTGAGTAACGTTTGAACGATCCGGATTGATGCACCACGTTCAAAAGTAACCGTAGTATAGTAAAATTATAAAAATTCGCATTGTGAAACAAAACACGTATAATACTTTATTCTCCAGGTAGGAAAAATTCACGTCATAAATAACTATACCTTTGAGTTAATTTAGTTAACTTTTAAATATTAAAAATCACTGTAAACTTTTTTCAAAAAATATAACATTTTTATAGGAATACATTGTCACGGCAACCACAACCTTCACAGTGTTTAAAATTTAACAGAAATACTAAAATGAAGAAATATATATTGGCGTAGAGAAGATACCTGATAAATTTACTTGCAGAAAAAATTATGAGGTGTTTTTCTGCACAACCATTTTGAACTTTTAAAAGTGATTATGAACTCGTGAATTTTCCCTTTATATTCATTCCTTCCAAAAAATGTAATTGGCTAAAATAAAATTAATTAAAATTACGACTTACTTTCTCTAGAGAAAGCTCAACAACTTTGCGAATTTGTTCCATGAGTTTTTTTTTCATATTTGCTCTCCTGTTCCATGAGTTTTTTTTCATATTTGCTCTCCTTTTCCCTGAGTTTTTTTTTCATATTTTCTCTCCTGATCTTCAGGGGCTGTTTAAGTAGTCTGATTTCCGTCTTCAAAGATATTATATTATCTGTGTCACCAGTCGGTTGAGTCGATAACAGCTTGGGGCTTTGTTGCCCCTTTAAGAACAAATTGAAACAAATTTTTAATTCCTAGTTTCAAAAAACAAATTAAGTTACCTATCAGTTATCATACAGAATTGATAAAAAAAAATCGAGGAGAGAAATTAAACAATCTGCCTCCAAGAAACAAAAAGGGCTCTTTTTTAAAACAGCTTCTTCCAACCTGGCATCGACTTCATTTTTGAATCGTTCTTTCTTATTTGGGTTTTCTAATAACGAGGGCATTTAGCACGTCTTCTAAATTTGTAATTATTATTTTTTAAAAAAAGTAACGTCAGTTTTTATTTTCAGTTACATTTCGTGAAGTAGGTTAACTGGATATGAGTTATCAGAAAATCTAAAAATCAAAATTTTGTTATTTTTTAGCTCTAGCATAAAATACGTTGATGTCAAACTTGTATTTTTCCTGATCAAGGGCCCCTTTAGTCTAAAAGTAGGTACAGTCAAAATGTTTAAATAAAACTCGATTTTTTTTACAACAATTTTTTTAAAAAATTTTTTTTTACAAAATGGATGGAAAAAATGTTTATTCCGAAAGGAAATTTTTTAACATTCCATCTCTGAAATAAACAACCACTATAAATAAATTATGGAGTTAGAAACGTTTACCTTGGAATAAACTTTTTGACTCGTATTAAGTCCTTCTTATAATGGCTGAGTACAAAATTAAATAAATGAAAAGAATTTTATTAGTTAAAATATTACTTACATATAAACCCGGGGGGGGCCCATATGCCATTAAAAATGGCACGAGAATCACCACGGTCCAATCACACGCGGGTCCATCGCGAAGCGTATTGAATCCAAATGTCCTGGAGTTAAAACTTCGCACAATTCTCTTATTCTCTATATCTGAACCCTGAGCGAAATTTCTCCGGATGTGAAATGTGATAGCATACTTTATTACACACTTAGCATTAATGACTCATGCATTGTTTTGATGAACGCTACTCTTATCAATCAAAAGAAACTTTTTCACATTTTCAGCTCTGTTACAATGTTTAAGGTATGATTCAGATGTACAGTATTTAAAATCATTGAAAGAACTTTTCGTACTTTTTTTTAAATTCAGCGAAATTTTTTACTCTGTGGAATTTTTTTATGATTTCTAGCGTCTACAGACTGGACTGCAGATTTTTGTTGAAAATCAGTCCCATTTTCATTTTTATATTACTCTTAGAAGTACTTTGATTTTCACAAGATTTATAAGGAACTTTATTTGCTTATGAGTAGGCCACTGCACTGTTCGGCTGTTGCATATTTGAACGTGAAATTTACCTAGACAATTTTTACTCATTTTTAGTTTTACTTATAAATAAACCAAAAAAGGCCATAAAGTTGAAAAAAACGTATACACCGCTCAAACCTTTAATACAAGCTTTGGAGTTAGTAGAGCCACTGTAGTCAACTTTTAGACCAATCTAAATTTTGACCATTTTTTTGGGGCCCAAAAAACCCGGGCCCTTTTTGACACTCTTCCTTTTCAGACTAATGAAAGCGTATTTTTTAAAAGGAAAAAAAAATGTACTGGTTACCCTCTTATAAGCAGTCTGATTAAAAAAAAAAAAAATTAAAATAAAAATAAATCTTCTTACGTGCTCTCTGGAATCATACATAAACCGTAAGATCGGATCGGTTGAAATTTTTTTTGATCAAATATAATTCAAGCGTTCGTCGATGTCTCTCGATTTCCTCCTCGGTTTCTGTCCTCCGAGTAATAAGTAATCAATTGCAACCATAAAATTTTATGGTCTCAGATGTAGAATGTTGCAGAAAAACCTGACTAGTTCTGTATTGTTTTCTTTCTTCTTTTCTCTTTTTCTTCTTTAGCAGGGAAATTTTAGTATGAGATTGTTTCCGGCTCTCTTCGCTGCATCTGGTGTATAATCGATTAACAGACGTTTCTCGACTTGCCGCGAATAAACGCGAGCGACTTCCGATCGGAGAATCATCGCAGCGTCTGAATCTGTACTATGACTCTCAAAGGAAAGTATCCAGGTGGAAATTTTTATTCTTCCATTTTTGATCCAGTTTCAAAGGTTTATTTCCAGGTATTTCCAACGAGCTATAGCGATGTATATATTTAGGTCCATCAGGGCTGCCGTTTTGCGTATAATCAATGATATTTTTCTATTCACCGATGATTCCACCGGTTGAGAAAAGATTACACAGTTCAGTGCATGACTGTAATGAACTAAAATACTCGCATCTGTAATCTTTTCTCAACCGGTGGAGTCGTCGATGACTTTTAAAAACTTCCGGATATTTTAATTAATTAACAGCGTTTCCACCGATTGAGGAAAGATTACAGATGCGAGTATTTTCATGCATTACAGTCATGAACTGAACTGAACTGTGGAATCTTTTCTCAACCGGCGGAATCATCGGTGAATAGAAAAATAGCATTGATTATACGCAAAACAGCAGCCCTGGGGTCCATATACATGCTATAAGTCCTATCTCAAAGTGAGGCAGTATGGGCAATCTAAATTTCGCTTTTATTTTAATTTATTTTTTTCAATTAGACTGCTTTTAAGAGGGTAATCTAGTCGATTCTTTTTCCTTTTAGAAAATACGCTTTCAGTAGTCTGACAATTTCTATGGTGATTTTGGCCATAGTTTACACCACTCAAAAGTATGAATCTAACTGAATAGATCGCTGCACTAATAGTACCAACGAGCTATAGCGAATAGCGATAGAGGGAACTTACATGCGTTATAAGTCCTATCTTAAAGTATGTGACAGCATGAACGATCTAATGGGTCTGTTGCACACTTCGGATACAGCGTTTTAAAGTATCAATCCTATGTAAAAAGCCGAGAAAATAACAATGTCAGCATCAGAAAACACTAAAATTCTGTATTAAACTCACAAATTGCGAAAAACACTAGACACTATTCACCCCTGTATCTTTCCACCACGTGCACGATATTTCGCGAAATTAGCGCGGCACATTCAAATAATCACGGCCGACTGTCATCACAGCTGACATCATAAACAAATAAACAGTAAACACTGACGGTGTCTTGTTCGAGTTCTTACGTTTCAATATCCTCATCCTCTAAAAAGGTTGTGAAAGGTACGGAGACCGATATTGTGTCGAAAACTTATAAAAATGAAACAATAACACAGGAGTTCCAAGCATGATTCCAACTTCGATCATCATGCTTGAACTCCTGTGTGATATTGTTTCATTTTGATAAGCTTTCGACACAAATGTCGTTTCCGTACCTTCTTAGTCTTTCGTGAGGATTGAGATATTGAGACGTAAGAATTAAAACAGAAGTCGTCCGTGTTTACTGTTATTTGTTTATGAAGTCAGCTGTGTTTATTGAATGTGCCGCGCTAATTTCGCGAAATATCGTGCACGTGTGGAAAGATACAGGGGTGAATATGTCTAGTGTTTTCGCAATTTGTGAGTTTAATACTGAATTTCAGTGTTTTCTGATGCTGCCATTGTATTTTCTCTGCTTTTACAAGGAATTGATACTTTAACACGCTATAGCCGAAGTGTGCAACAGAGACCCATTCTGGTTTGTTTGCCTCATTTTTTTTTTTAAACCCTAAACAAAGAATTTAATTAATCTAGTGGGAATGATTTAACGAAAAAACAAGTGCGTCAGAGTGGCTGTCTGGACACAGAATTCAATTCAACTACCCGGTAAGATACTTTACTCTTTTCTCTTGCAGGGCCGGATTTAGTTGCAGGGAGGCCGGGGCGGCGGACCTGTGGTGGGGGCCCCCTTCTCGTAAATCTTAGGGAATAATAAATTATAAATTCCTACTTTGAAAGGCATATCGAGTACAGAAGTAAATATTGCCCTGATAAAAAAGTTGTCAATAATGTTTAAAGTTTCGATAGTATTTTTAACGTTTCTTATTTTTTTAAGGGTTATTTTACCAAAGCTTCGCTCCAAAATTGCCGGACTGTTATAATATTGTAATGATAGAAAAAAGGAAGTTCATCAACCATCAATACCAGGAAAAAGAACTGCTTTGTGGTGGCGCCCGGGGCGCGCGCCCCGGTCGCCCTGCATTAAATCCGGCCTGTTCTCTTGTGTGTCAGTTTCTTTATCGTGCAAATCCTTCCAGCAGGCTGAGTCTGCTAATTTGGACGAGACTAGATGAGACAGCGAGAACCGACCAATTCATTGGTTTAAATGGCGTCACGTGACATATTTGAAGTCATTCTAGCGGAGGATCGACGGGATCCGAGTCATTATTTTCAAATTCATGACTCAGATCCCGTTAATCCCCGCTTGAGTGACTTCAAATCTGTCACGTGACGCCATTTAAACCAATGGGATTGGTCGATTCTCGCTATCTCATTTAGTCTCTTCCAAACGAGCAGAATCAGCCTGCAGATGAAACAGTAATATCGATTTTTGTCCCTATAGATAGCCATTCTCTCAAACACTGTCCTTTTCTAACACATGCAGTCAAATGGGCCTAGAGAGAGAAGGACAAATTCCTGGCTACTGGCTACAGCCATGATAAAGGACGACGATTCCGATGAGAGACTTTCTTTTGAGGATCTTAGTACCTATCGGTTGAAATCAATGGCCGATAGCGCGAGCCATCATGCGCGAACGTTTAAAATCGCAACGGAACGAGTTGATGAGCCGGCGAAAGAAAACATCCAAGAAAAATCGGTGACAAATCAGTCTCTACGGTAAAAGGGGGGGAAAAAATGCGGTGCGTTTCCCCCGATAAACTCGATGTTTTTTTCTCCTTTTTTTTTTTTTTCTTTCTTTTCTTCTTCTTCTTCTTCAAGTTTCACCGTTGCCGCGCGCGACGCGGTGATGCCAAATAAAAGATACGATCGATTATAAAACGATCGATAGTTCAATTGATTGATTTGAATTTGTTGATTGGTTAATTTGTTACATATTTCGTTAAAAAAAAAAAAAAAAAAAATCCACGGAGCAAAGTCATCGAAAGGATTGTCAACTTTTGCTGCTTTGGAGAGAGTCAATATTTGTGGTGTCAAATCACATAAAAATACCTCCTTTGGGGAACATTAATAATGCCGATATTTTTTGCTACTTTTTTTGAAATCGGAATATCGATTGAAATGTTGATTTTTCGACAAAAATTGCGCTTCCTTGATGATTTTAAGTGATAAGCAGTGGCGAGGCCATGAAATTTGGCGGCAAAGTATTTTCTCAATTTAAATTCAAAAAAAAGGTCGAACGCTTCAGTCATCGGCAATGACCAGGCATTTCGATCTTTCTAATGTGTTTAAATGGTAAAAAGGAACGATGCCAAAGCACGCCTCGCCACTGGTGATAAGATAAGATAAGATTTGGGCTTTGAACTATTGCATAGCAGACTTCCGTATTTTTCCGCTGTCACCAAAAGTCGTTTGTTTTTCTTTTTGAGACTACCATCTTTAGCTCGGTGGCCACAAACGATAGAAAATGACTTTGGATGACAGCGGAAAAATAGGGTAATCTGCTACAAAGTAGCTATAAAAGCCATCTCATCACCTCAGAATCATTAACGAAGCGTTCTTTCCAAAAGGATCAACCTTTCAATCGATATTTGGATTTTTAAACAAAGTAGAAAAAAAAATTGGCATCATGATTCCAAAAAAAATTCACGGGTAATAACATTCGTGGGCAAAAAAAAAAAAAAAAAAAAAAAAAAAAAAAAAAAAATGAACATCATGGTGATGGGAAAATTTCACTAATTTTGGGCACTGAGTCCAAAAATGGTCTCCGTTGTTTTTATATGCCTCAGTTTTTGAGTTCAACCCCCTTTTGTACAACAATGGGGATGAAAATGGGCTGATTTCCCTAAGGTTCCTATTGCATCACAAAAAAATCGAAAACGGAGGCTACAGAAAAAACCGATGTCATTTTTTGGGTTCAGCGACCCAAAAATTTAAATTTAAAAGCACCCACACCATGCCAGTTCATTATTTGATGCAGACCAGCGAAAGTTCCGAAAATTTACTTACAAATGTGCATAGTTTAAAAATTTCGTTCGAGCAAAAATTTCCCAAAATGGCTGTCAAATATGAGCAAATGAAGTGAAGCACAAAAGGAGAATCTTATGTAATGGGTCTACTGCAAACTTGTGGTACATGCTAAATGGAGGGTAAATTCTAGTGTGCGAAAAGCCTTATTAGCGTTAAAAAAGATACAATATGAAAAGACTTCAACTACAATGGAATTAAAACAAAGATATGATTATAAATTAATTTTAATAACAAACAGTCACTCTTCCAACAATATTGAGACGTAATAACTTACTCATTTTGGATCTACGTTCATTCATCCATTATCTTTTACAAAACCGTCTTATTCCTGAATGGGGCGGAGGTATGGAAAAGTGTGTTGGAGTTTAAACTAGAAAAATTAATATATTTCGATTCAGTAATGATGACAGAATGAATAATTAAAAGCGGGAACGGAAGGGCAATCATCTCTACTTGCCGGTGGTTTTAATCGTGGGATCAGCTTACGAGAGGTCAACAAAAAGACCTAGTTAGTTACAGCATTATGGTTTTATCAGTTCAGTTCAAGTGGCGTCATTAGGGATTGAGGCGTTTAGTGTAAAAACCCTCTTCTCTCATTGATTGTAGAACGGAGAAGAACCGTTGGTAGCGTTCTAGAATTCAACCATTTTCTGCATCCGTGCAAAAAAGATTACATTACCCTGTGATACTGTATATCTATGTACATTGGAAAGTGTGCTATTCATAATCTTTTCTGCATCGAGACAATAAAGGGATGAATTCTAGAACGGTACCGTTGTTGCGTAAATTGAAAGGTCTGAGAGAAGGTGACAAACGGTATGGTCTCGCCTTCGACCGAAAAACTTGAGCAGAAACAATGTAGAAAGGTCAATTTTTCTTTAATGGGTCTGTTCAAGTCTGTTGCACACTGCGGCTGTAGCGCTTTTAAAGTAGCAATTCATAGGTAAAAAGCCGTAAAAATAACAATGGCAGCATCAGAAAACACCAAAATACATTTCACAAATTGCGAAAAACACTAGACACTATTCACCCCTGTATATCTTTCCACTAAAGGCACGATATTTCGCGGGGTTAGCGCGGCACATTCAAATAAGTAATCATAGTCGACTGTCATCGCAGAGTAGACTTCATGAACAAATAAACAGGAAACACTGACGGCGTCTGTTCGAATTCTTACTTCTCAATATCCACAATTCCTCACGATAGGTTGAGAATGATACGAAAACTGATATTTGTGTCAAAAAATTATCAAAATGAAACAATAACACACAGAGTTCCAAGGATAATGATTGAAGTTGGAATCATACTTGAAACTCCTGTGTTATTACTTCATTTTGATAATTTTTCGACACAACTATCAGTTTCCGTATCATTCATAGTGAAAAATTGAGGATATTGAGACGTAAGAATTCGAACAGACGCCGCAGTCAGTGTTTAATGTTTATTTGTTTACAAAGTCAGATGTGGTGACAGTCGGCCATGATTATTAGAATGTGCCGCGATACCCCTCGAAATATTGTGCACTTGTTGAAAAGATACGGGGGTGAATACTTGTTCATTAGGAAGGCTCTCTAACACCAACACGGCAGTGGGCTCTCAAAACGTCCTCTCTGCTCTTCCGGGGCATCGGCAACGTTATTTCAAATAGGGAAATAGACTTACGAGCAGACCTGTTCATCTCGTGGACTTTCAATCGCCAACGTGGCGCAGGGCTCTCAAAACATCCCCTTTGCTCGTCCGAGACACCGTCAGTGTTTTTTTAAAACAGGAAAATAAACCTAAGAGCAGACCCGTCCATCTCCAGGACTTTCAAGCGCTAAAATAGAGGAGGGTTCTTAAGAAGGTCCTCTCTGCTCGTCCGGGACCACCGTCTATGTTATCTTAAATAAGAAAATAGACCTACGAGCAGACCTGTTCATTTCCGGGTCTTCTGCTCACGGCCATGGCGGAGGGCCGAAGGACTCTCAAAACAATTTCAAATAATGGAGCTGTTGCAAACTTTTGCTACAGGCTTAGTAATAGATGCTTATTGCTTTAGGATAAACCCCTGTAAAAATAACGATTAGCGCACTAAAAAATCACGAAATCCACTCCTAAACTCACAAAATGCTTTTAAACGCGAGACCGTAATGGCGGCCGGGGCCGCGGTTCACATTGGGTTTCCCTATTTTCAATCAGCGCCATCTACACGCGGTGTTCTCGCAACACCACACAAGAAGAAGAAGAAGCATACAATTGCCATAAGAAAACCGCGGCCTAGGCTGCCATTAAGGTCTCGCGTTTAAAAGCATTTTGTGAGTTTAGGAGTGGATTTCGTGATTTTTTAGTGCGCTATTTGTTATGTTTACAGGGTTTTACCCCATTATCCTCTATTAATAAGCCTGTAGCAAAAGCTTGCAACAGCTCCATTATAGTTTATGGATACTCAACTTTGTCAAGCATGAACTTCAGTAAAGGCTTTACTGAAAAGCCTGGAGCTTTGTTAGGATGATCTCGAAAAATTGTCAAAGTTTTAGGCCCTCTCGCGAATGATTAAGTTGATAATAATTTGGTCTCAGAGGATGCGGCAGCTTGTGACTTATCAGTTATCTTTTTCTTTGAAAGCTGAATTCGATAATTCAGCTTGGTTTGGGGTTTTTTTTTCTGGTATCACCATGACTTAATAGACGCCCCCTCAAAAACACCCTTGCTCCTGATACTCCTCTTATTTAATTTTTTTTTTTTTTTTTTTATTAGCAATGGGTCTGTTGCACACTTCGGCAAGACTTTTTTAAAGTATCAATTCATACGTAAAAAGCCGTAAAAACGACATGGCAGCATCAGAAAACAACAAAATTCACTAATAAACTCACAAATTGCTCATAATACTAGACCCTATTCAGTATGCAGTATAAAAGTAAAGAGTGTAGGCACCTTGCTGAGTCGCGGTGAATTGAGTATGAATGATGCCGTGTGGGAGTGTGTGAGTAAGTAGTATTTATGATTCGTGAGTGTGAGTGTAAGTAAGTGAGTGAGCGAGTGTGAGTGAAGCAGATTTCATCCTCCCATCCCATTCATAAGAAGTCCGATGAAGACGAGCTAGATCAGTGGACGACTGGATCACGCAGCGGACGTTAGTTTAGTACGCCCGCGCTCGCCCCGCCCATCGAAAGGAGACGTGGCGGGGATCACTCTAACGTTTCTGTACAGTGAAGCAAAGATGGACACAGATTCTTAAATAGTATGACGTCACTTATTGTCAGTGATTGCAGTGGGGCGCTCGCATGGTAATTGGTGACTGAATGGGGCAGCTTACAATGGTCTGTGTTGCGTCAAGCAACAATACTAAATTCATATATTCAATGAAAACAGACAGAAACACCTTTTTCCGGTAAATATAATTCAAATGAGTGATATTTGGTATTTTACACATCAATTGTATGGATTATTGGACTCACTCTTCACGTAGAGAGGAAGGTTAGGTTCTTCCTTATGAGTGATCTTCTTTGTATCCGTAGCGACGCTGTTGAGCTTGTTGGCCACTAAGGCGTGCCTCAACAGTCTGAAATTTGGTGTTTTTTACCACGGTGAGCGCCGAGCGGCAGTAAGTATGCAATACGCCACACCGCGCACCGCTCCACTGCTTCTTGAAGCCACTCGGCCATATACAGTAGAAGGTGCTTACTTTTCCACGTTTCGCAGCCATTACCTCGCTTAAAACTTGTCGTATTGAAAAAATGCAAGATAACAAAAATCTTTCTAAGAGTTTTTGCCAGCTGATGGTAATAATTTTTTCTTGAATTTTCAACCCATAACATAACATTTATGCCGTTAATGGCACACAATTGCCTGAAAAGTACATTCAGACTCGATTTCTGATTTACTTCAGGACTTTAATGGATTCTGCAAGTGAAATTACCAGGAGACACCAAATTTCATGGCATTTGGTTCATTATGATGCTCACTATTCCATAAAAACTATAATTTTTTTTAAAAAATTTGGGGGCTGTGGCTCAAAAGGGGGGGATTTCTGACCCGTGTTTATAAGAAAAAGTCTTATGTTTCCTTGAAAAATCACCTCCTTTCTTTAGGCGTGTTTAGGGACACCCTGTAGAGAAAATTATAGCACTTGATAAGCTGAGAACAATGGTGCCATTGATTTTTTCCAGAGTGTCCCGGTTTTGGAATTACACACGTGTGAAATAGTAAAAAATCGTGTGCGAAGTGACTTCAGTACGCGGAATTTTCATTTAAAACAATGTGTTTTGGACCAAAGTCTCATCTCCGGAGCAATGAGACTTAATCAGAAACCAAAGGCATCTTTCTTCTTAACTCATATAGTACTTTCATTTTCTTTATAAAAGTTATTTCAAATTATTTTCATTACTTCACTTGCAAATCAAAATATCGATTAAGTATATAATTTGTCGATGGAAATCACGCTTTCTTGATAGTTTGGAGAAGATAAGATGTCTGTGGTAGCTATATTTTAAAGCAGATTTTCTTACTTTTTTGCTGTTCAGTTTGGCGGCCAAAAACGACGACATTTTGTGGCAGCGAAAATATACGTATAACTGCAAAAAAAAAGTACCTCCGTCACCTCAAGAATCATGAAGAGCGCCATTTTCAATAATAAAATAAAAAAAAAAAAAAAAAAAAAAAAAAAACCACATCATTTCAATCGGTATTTCAATTTGCAAGCAGGGTAACGAAAGACACCGGCATTTCTGATGTCACAACAAATTACGGTAATACATATTTTAGTTAATTATCATTTTTAATGGGTCCATTGCAAACATTTGCTACGGGCAGCTATAGAAAGAGTGAATGCATGGGTAAAATCACTTGAAATCCGATGGGAGAATGATAGCTTTAGAAAGTTACAAAATTGACTATAAATCCTTCTTTAAACAAGCGACCTGCTCAATTGATCACTATATTTTATGCCTCTGAAAATGCTTTTAGTGGGCTCACGAAAAGATTTTGAGACGGTTTGACAGTTCCAATGTGATCAAGGGCGGAGCCAGCAATTTGTCAACAGTGGATTTTTCCCATTTTAATGCATGAAAAACAATCGATTCTTGAGGTGGCCATGGCCCAGTTTCTAACCGATTGTTTTTCATACATTCAAATGGGAAGAAACCACAGTTGGCAAATTGCTGGCTCCGCCCATGAATGTGATTTCCAAGCGACTTTACATAAGAATCTACCCTCCATATCACTGCGCTGAGGCAAAATAGTACATAGTACTCACATGAGTAATGAATGTGATCCAGTTTCTTTTTGGGGTCAATCGGAAGTGAATCATCAAGCGAAAACGCAATTAATGATCTGACTTCGGAAAAACCGCTGACCTTCTTTGAGGTTAGATAACTTTCTCAATAAACATCCAGTGTCAGTTGACCCGGGACGATCATGATGATCCACCCCCCCCCCCCACCACAGCTCTCCTCTACGTTTATGCATGCGCGTTCCATGCCATCTCACCGCCTGCGTTGTAACCCCAATTCATAAACGCTAATCGATGATTCGATGTATAATATTGAAATTAATTATTGTTGATTGCGTAGTGAATAATACGTATATATCAACAGATTGTCGACCCTAATTTGAACAGAGCTTCATGGAATCTTCCATCACAGAATCATGAGTAATCCCCCCCACCACCCCCACAGTCTTCCGCAGAGGGGTGTGTTGTTTATTTTGAAAGTTTTTTAGGTTTCAAAATCACGTCCTATAAATCCTCTCTGTTGCTAAGGCTCATTGGTAAAATATATTGAATTTTCCTCCCAATGGGTCTGTTACAAACGTTTGCTACAATTATAACGATTAAGAAAGTTTAATCTAATGTAAAATCACCTGAAAAGTACATCTGTGGCATCAGAAAGTCATAAAATGCAACAATAAACTCACAAGAGGCGTTTAATGAAATCCAACATGGCGGAAAAGTATCGAGCAATTTGTATGCACGCACCACGAACATCCAAGGATAGCCAACCTCACAATATCCATCACAACCAATCACAACGTAAACAAACACATAACCTATACCTCCAGTCTGGTTGTCACAGTTGACCATCCTTGGATGTTCACGGTGCATGCATAAAAATTGCTCGATATTTTTCCACCATCTTGGATTTCATTAAACGCCTCTTGTGAGTTTATTAATGCATTTTATGACTTTTTGATGCCACCAATGGACTTTTTAGGTGATTTTACATTAGAATAAACACTCTTTATCGTTGTAGCAAAAGTTTGCAACAGACCCATTAGGCAACCATGGTTGAAAAGTTGACAACGCTGCCACTGAGAGAAGGCACGGGGTAAATAAAAGTAAGTGGGTGGTAATCATATTAGAAAAGGCCTTAATTTTGAGGGTCAAGAGGTCACGTCACTTCAAAAACAGCGTCCCCCTTCGACGAAAAGCAAGTCATGACAATATTGACAACACACATTGACGAGCCGTTGAATTAGAAAAATTACTCCGTAGACTCAATATAATTTAATTTAAAAATTAGAATCACCTCGCAAGTATAGTTTGTTTTCAACGAAATCGGCTCGCTGTTATGATCGCAGCCGCGCGATAGAGGGAAAACAAATCAAAATATATTCGCATCAAACTCAAACAAGGCTTCGATTTCCGCTGAACATCAAGCCGGTTTAATGTTGACCGGCAAAAACTAAAACTCACAATTATACAAAAACGTCAGACTCAATCAAAATGTAATTTATCATCCCCCGAAGGAAATACACACAGAGACCCGCTGCGATGCTCGAAAGGCCCACAAACATCACATCACAAAGGCACAATAGAAAACTAATTAGCTTGATGTTTTCGTGTGCATCGGGACTTTGCGACAAGGGCGTGAAATAGCTGGTATACTGAATCAAAGAGCCACGGGTTTCCAGGTTAGCCGGGTTCCACCACGCACAATCACCGTGCCTTTGTAAAAATCGGTTTCATCTATTGATTCTTTGAATAGGGACCTTAATTTCACCTTTTCTCTTTTACAAGGGTATTTTACAATTTTACAAGCGTCGTGAAAATGATATGAGTACCTTTTAAGGCGGCACGGTGAATTTGTAAGTCAATCAAAAAGTGGTGTGTTATTCTAAACCTTTTCTCTCACTCTCTCTCCTCACTCTCTCTCACTCTTTCTCCTCCTATTTTTCGCTGTGCAGGAGTGTTGTTTATTTATGATTCTCTGTTTGCTCTAGTGGAACCGTTCCTTTATGATAATTACCGTGTCTACCTATTTTTCGATTAGGGTCTGTTCAAGTGGCTGCCTTAATCTCACTTTCCTTTCCCATTGTTAAACTCTCACCTTTCTACGGCATCGTTTATTTAATATTATAAATTTTGTGGGGAAAGTTTAAGATCTTGAATTTTGTTTGTTTATTTTATCACACTGGAAAAAAGAGGCTGTTATAAACAATAAGAAATTTATAATAGTAGTTTTAATCCCCTTATTTCAATCATAACACCTATCACTGCAGTACTTAGGATGCTTAAATCGACACGAATTCCTCTTGTTTTTATGGGAAATAAACAGTGGCGTAGCGTGCAATTTGGCAGCTTTGTATTGTGTTCATTCAAGCCCATGTAAAAGGTCGAATGCGAAGGTGTCACCGAACACCCAATAGTTCGATCCTTTGAATGGATTTAAATGGAGACATCACATCGTTGCCAAATGGACGCTACGCCACTGGAAATAAAGCGCGGGGAACGTATAACTATCCGCACATTCATCACAATCAGTGGCTCAGTGACAAAGAGTGCACTTGCAACACGGTTTTTTGACCATTTGACCCCATAGAAAAGGTCGAATTCGATGGTCATCATCTTTCGACAATTTTCGTGGGTTTTAATGCGCCGAATACGACTTGTCGGGTTGCACGATTCGCCTCTGGTTTTTTTTTTTTTTCAAGCGAATAAAATGTTCTAAAAAAAAAAAAAAAAAAAACAAAAAAAAAAAAAAAAAACAAAACAAAATCTTAGAATAACGTAATCGATTTAGACTTTTTAGACGTTCTTTTACACGCTTGGCTATATGAAAACTGAATACATTTTTGGAATCACGGTCGAAAATCAGGGAATGTGAAAGATATGGTTTATTGCTTGACACGTTGTTCACGTTTGTGGCCGAGTGGTCCAGAAAAAAAAAACAGAAAGAAAGCAAAAAACGAAGAAAGCAAAAAACTAACAAGAAAACGAAACAAAAACAAAATAAATTAGTTTCAGAAACTGAATCAATAGAACTATCACCATAGCGCTGCAACTCATTTCAGTCTTCAGTAGTTAACTTCATGTAAAAAATAATAATCTTGGAACGATTAAACCAACGAATTTTTTTTTCGACGTTCCTTCAACACGCTGTGATATCATGAAACTGAAAGCAACATATAAAAAAATCTCTCAGAGTTTAATCAAGGAAATGTGAAAGTGTGCAATTGTGCTGGACATACCCTGTTCATCGTCTCTAGCCGAGTGGTCAGGGGAGAAACAAAATCGAAGTTACTTCCGAAATTGAATCAATTTCACCACATATTTCAGTCTTCTGTATGATTCATTTAATGTTTTTAAAAATAATAATATCGGAAACGACTCAATCACGAAGACTTTTTCAACGTTTCCTCTACACACTATGTTGAAACAGTGAACACGGAAAAAATGATTAGGTAGTGAAAATAATCTTGCGGATACTGATTTTGGCACCTGTAGATGTTATGTAAACTTGACCAGAAGTATGGTACATTACCGATACTTTGAGTAAATTCGACATGCAATCAGGAACATCACCGAGTACCTAGTCCAAACCTAGTATACTTTGGTTAACATTACCATGGCATCTAGCAGGTGCCAAAATCAGGTATCCGTACGTGTTATTTTCACCGTAGTTTTTTTTTTTTTTTTTTTTCCCCCGCGAACATTTAGAAATCATCGGGAAAATTCATAGAATGTGAAAGTGTGCAATTTGCAGGCACCCTGTAACATCGCCTGTGCCGAGTGGTTCCAAAAAACAAAATAAAGAAACACAAAAGAAAAATCCAATTTAAAGTTTCTGAAACTGAATCAATATCACTACAGCACCGCAACTAACTCCAGTCTTCAGTAATAATTGGATGTTAAAAAAAAAAAAGACAAAAAAACAACCTCGGAACGATTTAATCACCGCGAACTAAATTTAGACGTTTCTTTTACTCGCTGTGATATCTTGATTTTCAGACGAGCTGATACGGAACTATCAACTACATGTCTACTTAATAGACGAGAAGAGCCTAGGACTCTATGCGTTACATAGTTACACCGACCGCAAACGCCAAGGCTCGGGGGGGGGGGGGGGGGGGGGGGGGGCGAGGGGAGGGGGGACAACCAACTGGAGTTGGACAGAGCTGCCTTACTGCGCATAATTGATGGCATTTTTCAATTCACCGCTGATTCCACCGGTCGAGAAAAGATTACATTTCAGTTTAGTGTTTGACTATACACCATGAAAATACTAGGATCTGCAAACCCTTTATCATCGGTGGAAACGCCGTTCGTTTATAAAATATCCGCAAGGTTTTTAAAGTCATTGACGAATCCACCAATGAGACAAGAATAAACATATAGATGCGACTATATTTCGGCATTACAGTCGAATCAGGGCTGCCGTTTTGGTTATGATTTCTATTCACTCATGATTTCTCCGGTTGAGAATATTACACAGTTCATTTCAGTGTACGACTGTAATGCACGCAAATCCTCACTAACATCTGTAATCTTGCCTCAACCGATGGAGTGGTCGATGACTTTAAAAAACTTGCGGATATTTTAATTAATCAACGGAGTTCTCACCGATTAGGAAAGATTATAGATCAGAGTATTTCGTGCATTACAGTCATACACAGAACTGAACTGTGTTGTCTTTCTCAAACGGTGGAATCATCGGTGAATAGAACAATAGCATTGATTTACGCAAAACGGCAGCTCTGAGTCGAATACACTGAACTGAGCTGTGTAACTTTTTTTCAACCGGTGAAATCATCGGTGGACTGAAAAATGCCATTAATTATGAGCCAAGTGGCTGCTCTGAGTGGACGAGCGCCGAAAATTTTCTCGCGGCAGAATCAGATAATTTATTCACGGGCGGTAGGATTTATGGCTTTCAAGAAAAATCCGAAACGAACGCGAGTCAAGACTAAAGAGTGTGTGTTTTTGTTGTTTATCTCATTAGTAAATAAAATGAATAGATATTCAAAAGTAACAAACTGCAAGATTGAATCGAGTTGCCAGTTGCCCGTCTGTTCCATGAGTTTTTTTCTCATATTTGCTCTCCTGATCTTCAGGTGCTGTTTAAGTAGTCTGATTTCCGTCTTCAAAGATATTATATTATCTGTGTCACCAGTCGGTTGAGTCGATAACAGCTTGGTCTTTGTTGCTTCAAGAACAAATTGAAACAAATTTTTAATTCCTAGTTTCAAAAAACAAATTAAGTTACCTATCAGTTATCATACAGAATTGATAAACAAAACTCGAGGAGAGAAATTAAACAATCTGCCTCCAAGAAACAAAAGGACTCTTTGTTAAAAACAGCTTCTTCCAACCTGGCATCGACTTCATTTTTGAATCGTTCTTTCTTATTGGTTTTCTAATAACGAGGGCATTTAGCACGTCTTCTAAATTTGTAATTATTATTTTTTAAAAAAAGTAACGTCAGTTTTTATTTTCAGTTACATTTCGTGAAGTAGGTTAACTGGATATGAGTTATCAGAAAAATCTAAAAATCAAAATTTAGTTATTTTTTAGCTCTAGCATAAAATACGTTGATGTCAAACTTGTATTTTTCCTGACTCAAGGCACCTTCAGTCTAAAAGTAGGTACAGTCAAAACTGTTTAAATAAAACTCGATTTTTTTTACAACAATTTTTTAAAAATTCTTTTTTTACAAAATGGATGGAAAAAATGTTTATTCCGAAAGGAAATTTTTGAACATTCCATCTCTGAAATAAACAACCACTATAAATAAATTATGGAGTTAGAAACGTTTACCTTGGAATAAACTTTTTTGACTCGTATTAAGTCCTTCTTATAATGGACTGAGTACAAAATTAAATAAATGAAAAGAATTTTATTAGTTAAAATATTACTTACATATAAATCCGGGGGCGGCCCATATGCCATTAATAATGGCACGAGAATCACCACGGTCGCAATCACACGCGGGTCCATCGCGAAGCGTATTGAATCCAAATGTCCTGGAGTTAAAACTTCGCACAATTCTCTTATTCTCTATATCTGAACCCTGAGCGAAATTTCTCCGGATGTGAAATGTGATAGCATACTTTATTACACACTTAGCATTAATGACTCATGCATGGTTTTGATGAACTGCTACTCTTATCAATCAAAAGAAAACTATTCACATTTTCAGCTCTGTTACAATGTGTTAAGGTATGATTCAGATGTACAGTATTAAGATCATTGAAAGAACTTTTCGTACTTTTTATTAAATTCAGCGAAATTTTTTACTCTGATGGAATTATTTTTATGATTACTAGCGTCTACAGACTGGACTGCAGATTTTTGTTGAAAATCAGTCCTATTTTCATTTTTTATATTACTCTTAGAAGTACTTTGATTTTCACAAGATTTATAAGGAACTTTATTTGCATTATGAGTAGGACCACTGCACTGTTCGGCTGTTGCATATTTGAACGTGAATTGACCTAGACAATTTCTACTCATTTTTTGAGTTATACTTATAAATAATCCAAAATAGGCCATAAACGTTGAAATAAAACGTATACACCGCTCAAACCTTTAAATACAAGCTTTTGTGAGTTAGTAGAGCCACTGTAGTCGAACTTTTAGACCAATCTAAATTTTGACCATTTTTTGGGCCAAAAACCGGCCTTATTGACACTCTTCCTTTTCAGACTAATGAAAGCGTATTTTTTAAAAGGAAAAAGAATGTACTGGTTTACCCTCTTATAAGCAGTCTGATTAAAAAAAAATAAATTAAAATAAAAATAAATCTTCTTACGTGCTCTCTGGAATCATACATAAATCCGTAAGATCGGATCGGTTGAAATTCTTTTGTTGATCAAATATAATTCAAGCGTTCGTCGATGTCTCTCGATTTCACTCCTCGGTTACTGTCCTCCGAGTAATAAGTAATCAATTGCAACCATAAAATTTTATGGTCTCAGATGTAGAATGTTGCAGAAAAACCTGACTAGTTCTGTATTGTTTTCTTTCTTCTTCTTCTCTTTTTTACTTCTTTAGCAGGGGAAATTTCAGTATGAGATTGTTTCCGGCTCTCTTCGCTGCATCTCGGTGTATAATCGATTAAATCAGACGTTTTCTCGACTTGCCGCGAATAAACGCGAGCGACTTACCGATCGGAGAATCATCGCAGCGTCTGAATCTGTACTATGACTCTCAAAGGAAAGTATCCAGGTGGAAATTTTCATTCTTCCATTTCTGATCCAGTTTCAAAGGTTTATTCCAGGTATTTCCACGAGCTATAGCGATGTATATATTTAGGTCCATCAGGGCTGCCGTTTTGCGTATAATCAATGATATTTTTCTATTCACCGATGATTCCACCGGTTGAGAAAAGATTACACAGTTCAGTGCATGACTGTAATGAACTAAAATACTCGCATCTGTAATCTTTTCTCAACCGGTGGAGTCGTCGATGACTTTTAAAAACTTCCGGATATTTTAATTAATTAACAGCGTTTCCACCGATTGAGGAAAGATTACAGATGCGAGTATTTTCATGCATTACAGTCATGAACTGAACTGAACTGTGGAATCTTTTCTCAACCGGCGGAATCATCGGTGAATAGAAAAATAGCATTGATTATACGCAAAACAGCAGCCCTGGGGTCCATATACATGCTATAAGTCCTATCTCAAAGTGAGGCAGTATGGGCAATCTAAATTTCGCTTTTATTTTAATTTATTTTTTTCAATTAGACTGCTTTTAAGAGGGTAATCTAGTCGATTCTTTTTCCTTTTAGAAAATACGCTTTCAGTAGTCTGACAATTTCTATGGTGATTTTGGCCATAGTTTACACCACTCAAAAGTATGAATCTAACTGAATAGATCGCTGCACTAATAGTACCAACGAGCTATAGCGAATAGCGATAGAGGGAACTTACATGCGTTATAAGTCCTATCTTAAAGTATGTGACAGCATGAACGATCTAATGGGTCTGTTGCACACTTCGGATACAGCGTTTTAAAGTATCAATCCTATGTAAAAGCCGAGAAAATAACAATGTCAGCATCAGAAAACACTAAAATTCTGTATTAAACTCACAAATGCGAAAAAACACTAGACACTATACCCCTGTATCTTTCCACCACGTGCACGATATTTCGCGAAATTAGCGCGGCACATTCAAATAATCACGGCCGACTGTCATCACAGCTGACATCATAAACAAATAAACAGTAAACACTGACGGTGTCTTGTTCGAGTTCTTACGTTTCAATATCCTCAAATTCCTCTCAAAAGGTTGTGAAAGGTACGGAGACCGATATTTGTGTCGAAAACTTATAAAAATGAAACAATAACACACAGGAGTTCCAAGCATGATTCCAACTTCGATCATCATGCTTGGAACTCCTGTGTGATATTGTTTCATTTTGATAAGCTTTCGACACAAATGTCGGTTTCCGTACCTTTCTTAGTCTTTCGTGAGGATTTGAGGATATTGAGACGTAAGAATTAAAACAGAAGTCGTCCGTGTTTACTGTTTATTTGTTTATGAAGTCAGCTGTGTTTATTTGAATGTGCCGCGCTAATTTCGCGAAATATCGTGCACGTGGTGGAAAGATACAGGGGTGAATAGTGTCTAGTGTTTTTCGCAATTTGTGAGTTTAATACTGAATTTCAGTGTTTTCTGATGCTGCCATTGTTATTTTCTCTGCTTTTTACAAAGGAATTGATACTTTAACACGCTATAGCCGAAGTGTGCAACAGAGACCCATTCTGGTTTGTTTGCCTCATTTTTTTTTTTTTAAACCCTAAAACAAAGAATTTAATTAATCTAGTGGGAATTGATTTTTAAACGAAAAAACAAGTGCGTCAGAGTGGCTGTCTGGACACAGAATTCCAATTCAACTATCCCGGTAAGATACTTTATCTCTTTTCTCTTGCAGGGCCGGATTTAGGTTGCAGGGAGGCCCGGGGCGGCGGACCTGTGGTGGGGGCCCCCTTCTCGGTAAATCTTAGGGAATAATAAATTATAAATTCCCTACTTTGAAAGGCATATCGAGTAACAGAAGTAAATTATTGCCCTGATAAAAAAGTTGTCAATAATGTTTAAAGTTTCGATAGTATTTTTTAACGTTTCTTTATTTTTTTAAGGGTTATTTTACCAAAAGCTTCGCTTCCAAAATTGCCGGACTGTTATAATATTGTAATGATAGAAAAAAGGAAGTTCATCAACCATCAATACCAAGGAAAAAGAACCTGCTTTGTGGTGGGGGCCCCGGGGCGCGCGCCCCGGTCGCCCTGCATTAAATCCGGCCCTGTTCTCTTGTGTGTCAGTTTCTTTATCGTGCAAATCCTTCCAGCAGGCTGAGTCTGCTAATTTGGACGAGACTAGATGAGACAGCGAGAACCGACCAATTTCATTGGTTTAAATGGCGTCACGTGACATATTTGAAGTCATTCTAGCGGAGGATCGACGGGATCCGAGTCATTATTTTCAAATTCATGACTCAGATCCCGTTAATCCCCGCTTGAGTGACTTCAAATCTGTCACGTGACGCCATTTAAACCAATGGGATTGGTCGATTCTCGCTATCTCATTTAGTCTCTTCCAAACGAGCAGAATCAGCCTGCAGATGAAACAGTAATATCGATTTTTGTGCCTATAGATAGCCATTCTCTCAAACACTGTCCTTTTCTAACACATGCAGTCAAATGGGCCTAGAGAGAGAAGGACAAATTCCTGGCTACTGGCTACAGCCATGATCAAGGACGACGATTCCGATGAGATGACTTTCTTTTGAGGATCTTAGTACCTATCGGTTGAAATCAATGGCCGATAGCGCGAGCCATCATGCGCGAACGTTTAAAATCGCAACGGAACGAGTTGATGAGCCGGCGAAAGAAAACATCCAAGAAAAATCGGTGACAAATCAGTCTCTACGGTGAAAGGGGGGAAAAATGCAGTTGTGCCGGTTTCCTCCGATAAACTCGATGTTTTTTTCTCCTTTTTTTTTCTTTCGTTTTTCTTCTTCTTCTTCTTCAAGTTTCACCGTTGCCGCGCGCGACGCGGTGATGCCAAATGAAAGATATGATCGATTATAAAACGATCGATAGTTCAATTGATTGATTTGAATTTGTTGATTGGTTAATTTTGTTACATAGTTTCGTTCAAAAAAAAAAAAAAAAAAAATCCACGGAGCAAAGTCATCGAAAGGATTGTCAACTTTTGCTGCATTGGAGAGAGTCAATATTTGTGGTGTCAAATCACATGAAAATACCTCCGTTGGGAACATTAATAATGCCGATATTTTTTGCTACTTTTTTTGAAAATCGGAATATCGATTGAAATGTTGATTTTTCGACGAAAATTGCGCTTCCTTGATGATTTTGAAGTGATAAGCAGTGGCGAGGCCATGAAATTTGGCGGCAAAGTATTTTCTCAATTTAAATTCACAAAAAAGGTCGAACGCTTCAGTCATCGGCAATGACCAGGCATTTCGATCTTTCTAATGTGTTTAAATGGTAAAAAGGAACGATGCCAAATCGCACGCCTCGCCACTGGTGATAAGATAAGATAAGAGTTGGCTTTGAACTATTGCATAGCAGACTTCCGTATTTTTCCGCTGTCACCAAAAGTCGTTTGTTGTTCTTTTTGAGTACTACCATCTTTAGCTCGGTGGCCACAAACGATAGCAAATGACTTTGGATGACAGCGGAAAAATACGGTAATCTGCTACAAAGTAGCTATAAAAGCCATCTCATCACCTCAGAATCATTAACGAAGCGTTCTTTCCATAAAGGATCAACCTTTCAATCGATATTTGGATTTTTAAACAAAGTAGCAAAAAAATTGGCATCACTGATTCCAAAAAAAATTCACGGGTAATAACATTCGTCGGCCAAAAAAAAAAAAAAAAAAAAAAAAAAAAAAAAAAAAAAAAATGAACAGTCATGGTGATGGGTAAATTTCACTAATTTTGGGCACTGAGTCCGAAAATGGTCTCCGTTGTTTTTATATGCCTCAGTTTTCGAGTTCAACCCCTTATGTACAACAATGGGGATGAAAATGGGCTGATTTCCCTAAGGTTCCTATTGCATCACAAAAAACTCGAAAACGGAGGCATACAGAAAAAACCGATGTCATTTTTGGATTCAGCGACCAAAATTAATTAAAAGCACCCATCACCATGCCAGTTCATTATTTGATGCAGACCAGCGAAAGTTCCGAAATTGACTTACAAATGTGCATAGTTAATAATTGCGTTCGAGCAAAATTCCAAGATGGCTGTCAAAATATGAGCAAATGAAGTGAAGCACAATAGGAGAATCTTATGTAATGGGTCTACTGCAAACTTGTGGTACATAGCTAAATGGAGGGTAAATTCTAGTGTGCGAAAAGCCTTATTAGCGTTAAAAATGATACAATATGAATAGACTTCAACTACAATGGAATTAAAACAAAGATATGATTATAAATTAATTTCTAATAACAAACAGTCACTCTTCCAACAATATTGAGACGTAATAACTTACTCATTAATTGGATCTACGTTCATTCATCCATTATCTGTTTACAAATCCGTCTTATTCCTGAATGGGCGGAGGCGGAGGTATGTGAAATGTGTGTTGGAGTTTATCTAGAAAAATTAATATATTTCGATTCAGTAATGATGACAGAATGAATAATTAAAAGCGGGAACGGAAGGTCAATCATCTCTACTTGCCGGTGGTTTTAATCGTGGGATCAGCTTACGAGAGGTCAACATAAATGACCTAGTTAGTTACAGCATTATGGTTTTATCAGTTCAGTTCAAGTGGCGTCATTAGGGATTGAGGCGTTTAGTGTAAAAACCCTCTTCTCTCATTGATTGTAGAACGGAGAAGAACCGTTGGTAGCGTTCTAGAATTCAACCATTTACTGCATCCGTGCAAAAAAGATTACATTACCCTGTGATACTGTATATCTATGTACATTGGAAAGTGCTGCTATTCATAATCTTTTCTGCATCGAGACAATAAAGGGATGAATTCTAGAACGGTACCGTTGTTGCGTAAATTGAAAGGTCTGAGAGAAGGTGACAAACGGTATGGTCTCGCCTTCGACCGAAAAACTTGAGCAGAAACAATGTAGAAAGGTCAATTTTTCTTTAATGGGTCTGTTCAAGTCTGTTGCACACTGCGGCTGTAGCGCTTTTAAAGTAGCAATTCATAGGTAAAAAGCCGTAAAAATAACAATGGCAGCATCAGAAAACACCAAAATACATTCCAAAATTGCGAAAAAACACTAGACACTATTCACCCCTGTATATCTTTCACTAAAGGCACGATATTTCGCGGGGTTAGCGCGGCACATTCAAATAAGTAATCATAGTCGACTGTCATCGCAGAGTAGACTTCATGAACAAAAATAAACAGGAAACACTGACGGCGTCTGTTCGAATTCTTACTTCTCAATATCCACAATTCCTCACGATAGGTTGAGAATGATACGAAAACTGATATTTGTGTCAAAAAATTATCAAAATGAAACAATAACACACAGAGTTCCAAGGATAATGATTGAAGTTGGAATCATACTTGAAACTCCTGTGTTATTACTTCATTTTGATAATTTTTCGACACAACTATCAGTTTCCGTATCATTCATAGTGAAAAATTGAGGATATGAGACGTAAGAATTCGAACAGACGCCGCAGTCAGTGTTTAATGTTTATTTGTTTACAAAGTCAGATGTGGTGACAGTCGGCCATGATTATTAGAATGTGCCGCGATACCCTCGAAATATTGTGCACTTGTTGAAAAGATAGGGGGTGAATACTTGTTCATTAGGAAGGCTCTCTAACACCACACGGCAGTGGGCTCTCAAAACGTCCTCTCTGCTCTTCCGGGGCATCGGCAACGTTATTTCAAATAGGGAAATAGACTTACGAGCAGACCTGTTCATCTCGTGGACTTTCAATCGCCAACGTGGCGCAGGGCTCTCAAAACATCCCCTTTGCTCGTCCGAGACACCGTCAGTGTTATTTTAAACAGGAAATAAACCTAAGCAGAACCCGTCCATCTCCAGGACTTTCAAGCGCTAAATAGAGGAGGGTTCTAAGAAGGTCCTCTCTGCTCGTCCGGGACCACCGTCTATGTTATCTAAATAAGAAAATAGACCTACGAGCAGACCTGTTCATTTCCGGGTCTTCTGCTCACGGCCATGGCGGAGGGCCGAAGGACTCTCAAAACATTTCAAATAATGGAGCTGTTGCAAACTTTTGCTACAGGCTTAGTAATAGATGCTTATTGCTTTAGGATAAACCCCTGTAAAAATAACGATTAGCGCACTAAAAAATCACGAAATCCACTCCTAAACTCACAAAATGCTTTTAAACGCGAGACCGTAATGGCGGCCGGGGCCGCGGTTCACATTGGGTTTCCCTATTTTCAATCAGCGCCATCTACACGCGGTGTTCTCGCAACACCACACAAGAAGAAGAAGAAGCATACAATTGCCATAAGAAACCGCGGCCTAGGCTGCCATTAAGGTCTCGTTTTAAAAGCATTTTGTGAGTTTAGGAGTGGATTCGTGATTTTTTAGTGCGCTATTTGTTATGTTACAGGGTTTTACCCCATTATCCTCTATTAATAAGCCTGTAGCAAAAGCTTGCAACAGCTCCATTATAGTTTATGGATACTCAACTTTGTCAAGCATGAACTTCAGTAAAGGCTTTACTGAAAAGCCTGGAGCTTTGTTAGATGATCTCGAAAAATTGTCAAAGTTTTAGGCCCTCTCGCGAATGATTAAGTTGATAATAATTGGTCTCAGAGGATGCGGCAGCTTGTGACTTATCAGTTATCTTTTTCTTTGAAAGCTGAATTCGATAATTCAGCTTGGTTTGGGGTTTTTTTTTCTGGTATCACCATGACTTAATAGACGCCCCCTCAAAAACACCCTTGCTCCTGATACTCCTCTTTTCAATTTTTTTTTTTTTTTTTTTATTAGCAATGGGTCTGTTGCACACTTCGCAAGACTTTTTTGAAGTATCAATTCATACGTAAAAAGCCGTAAAAACGACATGGCAGCATCAGAAAACAACAAAATTCACTAATAAACTCACAAATTGCTCATAATACTAGACCCTATTCAGTATGCATATAAAAGTAAAGAGTGTAGGCACCTTGCTGAGTCGCGGTGAATTGAGTATGAATGATGCGTGTGGGAGTGTGTGAGTAAGTAGTATTTATGATTCGTGAGTGTGAGTGTAAGTAAGTGAGTGAGCGAGTGTGAGTGAAGCAGATTTCATCCTCCCATCCCATTCATAAGAAGTCCGATGAAGACGAGCTAGATCAGTGGACGACTGGATCACGCAGCGGACGTTAGTTTAGTACGCCCGCGCTCGCCCCGCCCATCGAAAGGAGACGTGGCGGGGATCACTCTAACGTTTCTGTACAGTTGAAGCAAAGATGGACACAGATTCTTAAATAGTATGACGTCACTTATTGTCAGTGATTGCAGTGGGGCGCTCGCATGGTAATTGGTGACTGAATGGGGCAGCTTACAATGGTCTGTGTTGCGTCAAGCAACAATACTAAATTCATATATTCAATGAAAACAGACAGAAACACCTTTTCCGGTAAATATAATTCAAATGAGTGATATTTGGTATTTACACATCAATGTATGGATTATTGGACTCACTCTTCACGTAGAGAGGAAGGTTAGGTTCTTCCTTATGAGTGATCTTCTTTGTATCCGTAGCGACGCTGTGAGCTTGTTGGCCACTAAGGCGTGCCTCAACAGTCTGAAATTTGGTGTTTTTTACCACGGTGAGCGCCGAGCGGCAGTAGTATGCAATACGCCACACCGCGCACCGCTCCACTGCTTCTTGAAGCCACTCGGCCATATACAGTAGAAGGTGCTTACTTTTCCACGTTTCGCAGCCTTACCTCGCTAAAAACTTGTCGTATTGAAAAAATGCAAGATAACAAAAATCTTTCTAAGAGTTTTTGCCAGCTGATGGTAATAATTTTTTCTTGAATTTTCAACCCATAACATAACATTTATGCCGTTAATGGCACACAATTGCCTGAAAAGTACATTCAGACTCGATTTCTGATTTACTTCAGGACTTAATGGATTCTGCAAGTGAAATTACCAGGAGACACCAAATTTCATGGCATTTGGTTCATTATGATGCTCACTATTCCATAAAAAAATATGATTTTTTTTAAAAAATTTGGGGGCTGTGGCTCAAAAAGGGGGGATTTCTGACCCGTGTTTATAAGAAAAAAGTCTTATGTTTCCTTGAAAAATCACCTCCTTTCTTTAGGCGTGTTTAGGGACACCCTGTAGAGAAAATTATAGCACTTGATAAGCTGAGAACATGGTGCCATGATTTTTTCCAGAGTGTCCCGGTTTTGGAATTACACACGTGTGAAATAGTTAAAAAATCGTGGTGCGAGTGACTTCAGTACGCGAATTTTCATTTAAAACAATGTGTTTTGGACCAAAGTCTCATCTCCGGAGCAATGAGACTTAATCAGAACCAAAGGCATCTTTCTTCTTAACTCATATAGTACTTTCATTTTCTTTATAAAAGTTATTTCAAATTATTTTCATTACTTCACTTGCAAATCAAAATATCGATTAAGTATATAATTTGTCGATGGAAATCACGCTTTCTTGATAGTTTGGGAAGATAAGATGTCTGTGGTAGCTAATTTTAAAGCAGATTTCTTACTTTTTTGCTGTTCAGTTTGGCGGCCAAAAACGACGACATTTTGTGGCAGCGAAAATATACGTATAACTGCAAAAAAAAAGTACCTCCGTCACCTCAAGAATCATGAAGAGCGCCATTTTCAATAATAAAATAAAAAAAATAAAAAAAAACCACATCATTTCAATCGGTATTTCAATTTGCAAGCAGGGTAACGAAAGACACCGGCATTTCTGATGTCACAACAAATTACGGTAATACATATTTTAGTTAATTATCATTTTTAATGGGTCCATTGCAAACATTTGCTACGGGCAGCTATAGAAAGAGTGAATGCATGGGTAAAATCACTTGAAATCCGATGGGAGAATGATAGCTTTAGAAAGTTACAAAATTGACTATAAATCCTTCTTTAAACAAGCGACCTGCTCAATTGATCACTATATTTTATGCCTCTGAAATGCTTTTAGTGGGCTCACGAAAAGATTTTGAGACGGTTTGACAGTTCCAATGTGATCAAGGGCGGAGCCAGCAATTTGTCAACAGTGGATTTTTCCCATTTTAATGTATGAAAAACAATCGATTCTTGAGGTGGCCATGGCCCAGTTTCTAACCGATTGTTTTCATACATTCAAATGGGAAGAAACCACAGTTGGCAAATTGCTGGCTCCGCCCATGAATGTGATTTCCAAGCGACTTACATAAGAATCTACCCTCCATATCACTGCGCTGAGGCAAAATAGTACATAGTACTCACATGAGTAATGAATGTGATCCAGTTTCTTTTGGGGTCAATCGGAAGTGAATCATCAAGCGAAAACGCAATTAATGATCTGACTTCGGAAAAACCGCTGACCTTCTTGAGGTTAGATAACTTTCTCAATAACATCCAGTGTCAGTTGACCCGGGACGATCATGATGATCCACCCCCCCCCCCACCCACAGCTCTCCTCTACGTTTATGCATGCGCGTTCCATGCCATCTCACCGCTGCGTTGTAACCCCAATTCATAAACGCTAATCGATGATTCGATGTATAATATTGAAATAATTATTGTTGATTGCGTAGTGAATAAACGTATATATCAACAGATTGTCGACCTAATTTGAACAGAGCTTCATGGAATCTTCCATCACAGAATCATGAGTAATCCCCCCCCCACCACCCCCACAGTCTTCCGCAGAGGGGTGTGTTGTTTATTTTGAAAGTTTTTTAGGTTTCAAAATCACGTCCTATAAATCCTCTCTGTTGCTAAGGCTCATTGGTAAAATATTTGAATTTTCCTCCCAATGGGTGTTACAAACGTTTGCTACAATTATAACGATTAAGAAAGTTTAATCTAATGTAAAATCACCTGAAAAGTACATCTGTGGCATCAGAAAGTCATAAAATGCAACAATAAACTCACAAGAGGCGTTTAATGAATCCAACATGGCGGAAAAGTATCGAGCAATTTGTATGCCGCACCACGAACATCCAGGATAGCCAACCTCCACAATATCCATCACAACCAATCACAAACGTAACAAAACACATAACCTATACCTCCAGTCTGGTTGTCACAGTTGACCATCCTTGGATGTTCACGGTGCATGCATAAAAATTGCTCGATATTTTTTCCACCATCTTGGATTTCATTAAACGCCTCTTGTGAGTTTATTAATGCATTTTATGACTTTTTTGATGCCCCAAGGACTTTTTAGGTGATTTTACATTAGAATAAACACTCTTTATCGTTGTAGCAAAAGTTTGCAACAGACCCATTAGGCAACCATGGTTGAAAAGTGATGACAACGCTGCCACTGAGAGAAGGCACGGGGTAAATAAAAGTAAGTGGGTGGTGGTAATCATATTAGAAAAGGCCTTAATTTTGAGGGTCAAGAGGTCACGTCACTTCAAAAACAGCGTCCCCCTTCGACGAAAGCAAGTCATGACAATATTGACAACACACATTGACGAGCCGTTGAATTAGAAAAATTACTCCGTAGACTCAATATATTTAATTTAAAAATTAGAATCACCTCGCAAGTATAGTATAGTTTGTTTTCAACGAAATCGGCTCGCTGTTATGATCGCAGCCGCGCGATAGAGGGAAAACAAATCAAAATATATTCGCATCAAACTCAAACAGGCTTCGATTTCCGCTGAACATCAAGCCGGTTTAATGTTGACCGGCAAAAACTAAAACTCACAATTATACAAAAACGTCAGACTCAATCAAAATGTAATTTATCATCCCCCGAAGGAAATACACACAGAGACCCGCTGCGATGCTCGAAAGGCCACAAACATCACATCACAAAGGCACAATAGAAAACTAATTAGCTTGATGTTTTCGTGTGCATCGGGACTTTGCGACAAGGGCGTGAAATAGCTGGTATACTGAATCAAAGAGCCACGGGTTTCCAGGTTAGCCGGGTTCCACCACGCACAATCACCGTGCCTTTGTAAAAATCGGTTTCATCTATTGATTCTTTGAATAGGGACCTTAATTTCACCTTTTCTCTTTTACAAGGGTATTTTACAATTTTACAAGCGTCGTGAAAATGATATGAGTACCTTTTAAGGCGGCACGGTGAATTTGTAAGTCAATCAAAAAGTGGTGTGTTATTCTAAACCTTTTCTCTCACTCTCTCTCCTCACTCTCTCTCACTCTTTCTCCTCCTATTTTTCGCTGTGCAGGAGTGTTGTTTATTTATGATTCTCTGTTTGCTCTAGTGGAACCGTTCCTTTATGATAATTACCGTGTCTACCTATTTTTCGATTAGGGTCTGTTCAAGTGGCTGCCTTAATCTCACTTTCCTTTCCCATTGTTAAACTCTCACCTTTCTACGGCATCGTTTATTTAATATTATAAATTTTGTGGGGAAAGTTTAAGATCTTGAATTTTGTTTGTTTATTTTATCACACTGGAAAAAAGAGGCTGTTATAAACAATAAGAAATTTATAATAGTAGTTTTAATCCCCTTATTTCAATCATAACACCTATCACTGCAGTACTTAGGATGCTTAAATCGACACGAATTCCTCTTGTTTTTATGGGAAATAAACAGTGGCGTAGCGTGCAATTTGGCAGCTTTGTATTGTGTTCATTCAAGCCCATGTAAAAGGTCGAATGCGAAGGTGTCACCGAACACCCAATAGTTCGATCCTTTGAATGGATTTAAATGGAGACATCACATCGTTGCCAAATGGACGCTACGCCACTGGAAATAAAGCGCGGGGAACGTATAACTATCCGCACATTCATCACAATCAGTGGCTCAGTGACAAAGAGTGCACTTGCAACACGGTTTTTTGACCATTTGACCCCATAGAAAAGGTCGAATTCGATGGTCATCATCTTTCGACAATTTTCGTGGGTTTTAATGCGCCGAATACGACTTGTCGGGTTGCACGATTCGCCTCTGGTTTTTTTTTTTTTTCAAGCGAATAAAATGTTCTAAAAAAAAAAAAAAAAAAAACAAAAAAAAAAAAAAAAAACAAAACAAAATCTTAGAATAACGTAATCGATTTAGACTTTTTAGACGTTCTTTTACACGCTTGGCTATATGAAAACTGAATACATTTTTGGAATCACGGTCGAAAATCAGGGAATGTGAAAGATATGGTTTATTGCTTGACACGTTGTTCACGTTTGTGGCCGAGTGGTCCAGAAAAAAAAAACAGAAAGAAAGCAAAAAACGAAGAAAGCAAAAAACTAACAAGAAAACGAAACAAAAACAAAATAAATTAGTTTCAGAAACTGAATCAATAGAACTATCACCATAGCGCTGCAACTCATTTCAGTCTTCAGTAGTTAACTTCATGTAAAAAATAATAATCTTGGAACGATTAAACCAACGAATTTTTTTTTCGACGTTCCTTCAACACGCTGTGATATCATGAAACTGAAAGCAACATATAAAAAAATCTCTCAGAGTTTAATCAAGGAAATGTGAAAGTGTGCAATTGTGCTGGACATACCCTGTTCATCGTCTCTAGCCGAGTGGTCAGGGGAGAAACAAAATCGAAGTTACTTCCGAAATTGAATCAATTTCACCACATATTTCAGTCTTCTGTATGATTCATTTAATGTTTTTAAAAATAATAATATCGGAAACGACTCAATCACGAAGACTTTTTCAACGTTTCCTCTACACACTATGTTGAAACAGTGAACACGGAAAAAATGATTAGGTAGTGAAAATAATCTTGCGGATACTGATTTTGGCACCTGTAGATGTTATGTAAACTTGACCAGAAGTATGGTACATTACCGATACTTTGAGTAAATTCGACATGCAATCAGGAACATCACCGAGTACCTAGTCCAAACCTAGTATACTTTGGTTAACATTACCATGGCATCTAGCAGGTGCCAAAATCAGGTATCCGTACGTGTTATTTTCACCGTAGTTTTTTTTTTTTTTTTTTTTCCCCCGCGAACATTTAGAAATCATCGGGAAAATTCATAGAATGTGAAAGTGTGCAATTTGCAGGCACCCTGTAACATCGCCTGTGCCGAGTGGTTCCAAAAAACAAAATAAAGAAACACAAAAGAAAAATCCAATTTAAAGTTTCTGAAACTGAATCAATATCACTACAGCACCGCAACTAACTCCAGTCTTCAGTAATAATTGGATGTTAAAAAAAAAAAAGACAAAAAAACAACCTCGGAACGATTTAATCACCGCGAACTAAATTTAGACGTTTCTTTTACTCGCTGTGATATCTTGATTTTCAGACGAGCTGATACGGAACTATCAACTACATGTCTACTTAATAGACGAGAAGAGCCTAGGACTCTATGCGTTACATAGTTACACCGACCGCAAACGCCAAGGCTCGGGGGGGGGGGGGGGGGGGGGGGGGGCGAGGGGAGGGGGGACAACCAACTGGAGTTGGACAGAGCTGCCTTACTGCGCATAATTGATGGCATTTTTCAATTCACCGCTGATTCCACCGGTCGAGAAAAGATTACATTTCAGTTTAGTGTTTGACTATACACCATGAAAATACTAGGATCTGCAAACCCTTTATCATCGGTGGAAACGCCGTTCGTTTATAAAATATCCGCAAGGTTTTTAAAGTCATTGACGAATCCACCAATGAGACAAGAATAAACATATAGATGCGACTATATTTCGGCATTACAGTCGAATCAGGGCTGCCGTTTTGGTTATGATTTCTATTCACTCATGATTTCTCCGGTTGAGAATATTACACAGTTCATTTCAGTGTACGACTGTAATGCACGCAAATCCTCACTAACATCTGTAATCTTGACTCAACCGATGGAGTGGTCGATGACTTTAAAAAACTTGCGGATATTTTAATTAATCAACGGAGTTCTCACCGATTAAGGAAAGATTATAGATCAGAGTTATTTCGTGCATTACAGTCATACACAGAACTGAACTGTGTTGTCTTTTCTCAACCGGTGGAATCATCGGTGAATAGAAAAATAGCATTGATTATACGCAAAACGGCAGCTCTGAGTCGAATACACTGAACTGAGCTGTGTAATCTTTTTTCAACCGGTGAAATCATCGGTGGACTGAAAAATGCCATTAATTATGAGCCAAGTGGCTGCTCTGAGTTGGACGAGCGCCGAAAATTTTCTCGCGGCAGAATCAGATTAATTTATTCACGGGCGGTAGGATTTATGGCTTTCAAGAAAAATCCGAAACGAACGCGAGTCAAGACTAAAGAGTGTGTGTTTGTGTATTTATCTCATTAGTAAATAAAAATGAATAGATATTCAAAAGTAACCAAACTGCAAGATTGAAATCGAGTTGCCAGTTGCCCGTCATGACGCGGCGTCGCCAGGTTTTGGAGGAATATATTCTTCCAAAATTTAAGATATTCTAAAGGATTCTTCTCCCATGTGAATACTGACCTCATATTTTCGGAACCGCAACGATTGTTCAACACAAAGCTTCATCAAAATTGGTACTTAATTTTGGAAAGATTTAAGACTTCTATAGTTATGACATTGGACTTCTATGCTGTTGGAGGAAGGGGTGGGGGGTGGGATGGGGGTGGGGTGGGGGGTGGGGGGTGGCACCATGTAAGATCTATGGAAAGGTACCATGGAGGGTTTGAGGGATCCCCTATTTACACGACCCATCCCTGCGGAAAATTAAGAAGAATTAACTTTAATACCCCAAAACTATTAACCCAAAACCGATTGAACGTGTTCACGCATAACGTTCAACGCATTCAAGTTTGAATTATTGCTTTTGGAGCTCTTTAGGAAGCTTATTTTGGGAGCTGATCTGGCTTAGAGCTCTGGTTTCAATGATTCAATTAAAATTTTAAGAAGCTTCCAAAATAAGTTAATTCCTTGCAATGGAAAATTAATATTTCAATTAACACCCGACATCAGTTCAGGGTTTTTTTTATTTTTTTGGGGGCTCATCATTATTATTTTAGACACTCTACAGCCCTGTATATCCTATATTTAGGCCCTAAATTCCAACAAAACTCGGTAATGACCACCAAATTTGAGTTCGAAACTTTTTTCTTCTAAAAAAAAAAAAAGGTCATCACTTTTTCACTTTTAGCCGACCCTCCCCCCGCCCCCCCCCCCCCCAAATGACGCTACTGCATCAGTTGCGGAAAGCTCAACAAACTAATTTCGAAGCATTTTTTGTAGCTCTCGGTCGCGAGAGACGCCAATTAATATTTTAACGGTAGCTCTGGATATGACTTTTCTCCTCATCACTTATTTTTTAAAGGAGGTTTTTTTAACCTAGAATCGTTTGCAGTGTTCTTTTACCCGACATGACAACAATAGTCGTAATTTGCTGTATGGCATCAGTGATGCTGGTACTTTTTGCTATTTTGCTTGAAAATCGGAATATCGATTAAAATTGTGATTCATCGATGGAAATGACGCTTTTTCGATTATTCTGAGCAGAAGTTTTGGCTTTTGTAGCTATTTAATAGCAGATTTTCGTATTTTCTCGCTGTCACCAAAAATCGTTTGGTATCGCTTTTGAGCACCATGATCTGGAGCTTGGATTTTCAAGCAAAATAGCGAAAAACATCGGAATTGACAAATTACCGGTTTTGGGTGCCATTATGATGGTTCTTTGTAACGATAGGAGCAGAGAACGCCTGAAATGAATTTTTGGATGTTAAAATGACCAATTTTGCAAATTTTCTATGGTATTTCTTTTTTTTCTATCGGGAGAGACATAAAATTATATTTCAACTAGTGGCCGGTGGCCGCTTCGCGGCCAAGCGTTCCGTTTCGCGTCTTGCGCGTGATTTTTGTTTTTTCGAGCTAAGACTTTGACTCGATATCATCCACTCCCTCACTCCGTTTGCTAATCACCCATCTAATCTTGCTCCGAAGAACGAAATGTAAAAACTATAAATTGCATAACCCCCGCCCAAACCCCTTTACATGAAATTTAAACATTTTTTAGGGGTAGTCGTTCTCAAGAGGGCCCGATCCAAAACCGCCAATTTTTTTTGGCGCTCATGGAGACGCCGAAACCCCCAGAATCGGCGCATTTGGATGCACCGTATTAGCGCATGTGGATTAAACGATTTATAACTGTACAGAGAAAAGAAGGGAAGGAGAGAAAGAGATAGCGATAGTGAGAAACCTGCATTCACAATAAAATGAGAAGTCCGGGTTAAGCAAACAAACGCATGACCGAGATCGCACACCTACGATAGAGCCATTATTTTTGTTACGGACGTTACATTTTTACTCTTCTAATTGGTATATAACACAATCTGTGTAAAATTATGGTGAACTGTTTAGGGGAAGTTATAAAACTAGATGGTTACTACTTCTCTGTCAATTTTCGTAGCAAAATATTGGTTCATTTTTCAGTTACGTTAAAAAATGAAGTGTTACGGACGTTACAAAAAAGACACCCAGTTTCCATGGACCTAATTTCGGTTGCTCTTTTTAAAAGCAATTCTAGTTTTTTTCGAATTCTATTTGAACTGAGTCATTCTTCATACCATCTATTTTTAAGAATCATTTTTGTCTAAAAAAATTTTCCTATGATTTTTTTGAGTTATTGCTCTTTTTTGGTGTTACGGACGTTACACGGCATCTGTTACGGACGTTACTAGGTAACAATGATTGAACAATAGATATGTTTTAACCCATTTTATCTTTACTCAGAGCTGCTTATTCCTATTAAATGACCAGGATTTTGTTTTATCTTCAATAGATATGTAAAAATATGCCAAAAACTTTTTTTTTTTTTTCAATTTAAGTCTAAATCTGAAATTAGTTTATTAAAAATGAAAAAATTTACCGCCCTCCATCTTATACTCAGATTTTCATCTAAATTACAAAAATAAATTATGTAGTGACAAGAAAGGTTGAAAATAACCAAAATGCAGCATAAGAAAGAAAAAATAAACTTTATTAGGAACAATAAACTAAATTATTTTGAACAAAATCAAAAACTTAAAATTACGAGGGTGGATTTTAAAGTAAGTTTACCTATTTTTTTTTTCAGAAACTATTAATGTTAGAAAAAAAACAAACCCAGCGTTGGAACGTACGTACTCTCAGCTTTTTAATGAGCTCCAGTTTTTCAAATTTGGTTTACGAGTTGCGGAGATATCGTGGATTTTCCACACCCATCTCTCCTTCAAACGTGCCCACCTTTTTAGCCTCACAGAAAACATAAGTTTTAGACTTTGAAAAAGTAAAATAGAGCTATTATTTTATTGAAACAAGTCATAACATTGTTGTGAGGCATCTCACCTCATTTTTTGACACAGTTACCCGCTAGATTCTTGAATTTTTCATAAAAAAAAAAAAAAAAAAAAAAAAAAAAAAAAAAAAAATCGTAAAATTCTTTCCACATACTCCTGAACCAGGTGTTGACGCAAGCTGTTAATCCAGCTTCAATTCATGATGGTTGCTCTTTCCTTACTGACCGAAAGTTTGAAGATCGAAACAGATTGGATCATTTTCTCAGTAGTAGAGTAGTCTATTCAGTAAACAACATGCACTCAGATATTATTGAGATGTCTGATCCGGAGATAAGCGCATCGCCTGCCGAAACTCGCAGTCTTCTGTAGCGCGTGAAAAGGTGGGCACATTTGAGGGAAAGACGGATGGGGAAAATCCACGATATCTCTGCAACGCATTGGCAAAAATTTGAAAAACTAAAGCTCGTTAGAAAGCTGAAAGTACGTACGTTTCAACATTGGTTTTGTTTTTTTTTCTAGCATTGATATTTTCTGAGAAGAAAAATAGGTCAACTTACTTTAAAATCCACCCTCGTAAAGTAACGGCCCAATAAACCCTGTATAAAAATAAACATAAAATAATAACACAATTTGAGAATCTTGAAGTGTTAATTGAATTTTTACTTAAATTACACTTCTGAGGAGCATCCCAGGTGGTAAAATTTCTCTTCCAGAAGTACCTACCAGTCATAATAATCTGAAATCAAAATAAATACCTGTCAAACTAAATGTTTTGTTTGAGATGCAAGTAAAAATGCAAAATTATTGACAAAAAATGTGATAATAAATGTAATAAACCTAACCTAACCTAACCTTTGCTTCTTGAAGGCGCACAGTTGCATTTCAGTTATGGAATAATAAGTAAAACAATGGTTATAACGTCCGTAACTGATAAAATTAGGTACAAGGTAATGAATGTAACGTCCGTAACGTTACGGACGTTACAAAATGTAATGTGTAATAAAATGGTCCCTAAGATATCTGTGAAAAAAGTGATCCACCTGGCATGACATAAACATCATGAATGTTTCTTTCACCAAAAATTAATTTAATATACCTACTCAAAAGGAAAATACACTGATTTTTGTTACTTTCCTGTTACGGACGTTACATTTAGAAGCAAGTTGGAATAATTATTAAAATATAGTTTAAAACTTACCTATTTTCTTAGCTGTTAAAGGAAGATGTTATTAATGATCTAACCTCACTCCTACAATGTGTTTGAAGTTTGGATGATGCAATAATTAGTACAAAACAGTAATGTCAACTTGACTCTAAAATCACTAGAGCAAACACTGCACCAAAAAAAAGCTGAAAAACTAGTGAAAAAAAATAAAAATTGAGTGAAACAACTTAGTTTCATAAAATTGAAGATATAACTCAATGGAGAGAATAATTTTTTTTTCAGTTAGAATATACTTTTTTTTTTTTGAAAATGTCCCCTTTTAAAATAATGGCTCGATAACCTTTCGTTGAACTGACATGACAATAAGACATTGCGTTTCAGTGAATATCAAAAATCTATATATGATTGGAAGAGAAACTTTGCGCGGGAAAACTATGCCTTTTTCAAACAGCCCTTTATTAACGACAGTAATTTTTTGAAATAGGTTGGCTCGAAAATTCAGGCAAACTTCGTCTAAGATTTTAGGGTCATTCTTTTAGCGCTTTTTGACTACTGATTTTGCAGCAAATTGCCGTTTTTGGGCTACTTTTTCAAAAATTCCTTCGTGCATGTTTTAGCGCTTTTGGCTTATCTTTTTTGGGGATTGGCGCCTTTGAAAGGTCGCCTCCCCCCCCCCCCAATGATGAAATTCCTATTTTTTTTTAGTTTTTTTAGACACTTCACGAAGCTCAAGTTTGTATAACCAGTGAACAGTTACTGGCTGCCGATTTTAGCATACGACGCAACGGGTCCATTGGACCCAGTTCCAGCATCTAAGGGCATCTCAAGTTCACCGTAGAGTTTTAGTGTGAAGTCAACAGTTAGCCAAAAATTGCATCAATAATGCACTCATCGGTTGCAATCGGTTGTGACAAAACTCGCATAGCGTTCCAAACTATCTTACCCAGCCACTCTCCCGTGACCTCCAATCCCCATGTGTATACCCATCTCTTTCTAGTGTCCTGATTTGTATACACAGGGTCTCGTATTACGGCATGTTAATAGCAAAATCGCATTAAAATTGAGGAACTCATTTCTGCCAAAAAATATTTCACAAAAGATGTCTCTACATACGTTTTTTTAAAATTAGAGTATAGCAGTACAACATGGGGGTTACGTGAGAGCAAGAAAGACAGTCTATGTTTGGAACGCTCATCACCAAGTCATCACTAAAAGAACCATCTATTTTGAAATAAACGTCGCACTGGCCCACTAATATTACTGCACAGATTAAAAAATAACAGGTATACAATCAAATGAACCATAAAAACTACATACTCAAGGCTCAAGAGATCTATCGAAACTTTGTCTTCTTTTTTTTTTTTATTTAAATCGGGAAAAAACAGACCTTAAAAACATCATAACCTCGCCAAAACGCGAACTGAAACGTAAACAACTCGAATCGCCAACTTAAAAATGAAAAAATCTGTAACCATATTTTTGGTTCGTTAGTAAGTAGTATTCTTGGATGAATCACTTATACATTTAAAGTAAACGATGCATTTTCAACACAGAACCAATTATTTACTTAACTCAGTATTCAGTAATATTTGACAGTATATTATAAATGAAAAAAGTATAACCACCGTCTCAACTTATGAATAATAACCCTAACCATTCAGTTTCTTTATAAATTTTCGAAACCTAACTCCAATTTGCTGGGTTATATTCGAGATATTGAATCAATGCACCGATCTCATCAAGTCATCGTTGATTGTACTATTCTGTATATATCTATGCATATGAAACATATGATAAGTATCGAAGCTCTATACATCGCGAAGCGATATAGCAACCTCGTCAAGCCATCATCAATCGAAGACTGTACAGTGTACAGTGCTGCCGTATTTAACATAAAATATTTATACAAATTTTTCATTAAGTTTGAAGTGCCTGGTATATTTTTCAACACAGCTAGCAGCACAGTGACTCTCTCATTGTGTATATCTACGTTAAAAAATGGATAAAAAGTCGAAGCTATACATCGATATCATGAAGTCGCTATTTAAAAAGCGTCTACCCGGGCGGTTCCTTCCGCGAGTAAAACATATGATGAAGATCGCC
>VMOF01000379.1:58253630-58271306 GCA_011764245.1 Trialeurodes vaporariorum
TCGGATCGGTTGAAATTCTTTTGTTGATCAAATATAATTCAAGCGTTCGTCGATGTCTCTCGATTTCACTCCTCGGTTACTGTCCTCCGAGTAATAAGTAATCAATTGCAACCATAAAATTTTATGGTCTCAGATGTAGAATGTTGCAGAAAAACCTGACTAGTTCTGTATTGTTTTCTTTCTTCTTCTTCTCTTTTTTACTTCTTTAGCAGGGGAAATTTCAGTATGAGATTGTTTCCGGCTCTCTTCGCTGCATCTTGGTGTATAATCGATTAAAGCAGACGTTTTCTCGACTTGCCGCGAATAAACGCGAGCGACTTACCGATCGGAGAATCATCGCAGCGTCTGAATCTGTACTATGACTCTCAAAGGAAAGTATCCAGGTGGAAATTTTCATTCTTCCATTTCTGATCCAGTTTCAAAGGTTTATTCCAGGTATTTCCAACGAGCTATAGCGATGTATATATTTAGGTCCATCAGGGCTGCCGTTTTGCGTATAATCAATGATATTTTTCTATTCACCGATGATTCCACCGGTTGAGAAAAGATTACACAGTTCAGTGCATGACTGTAATGAACTAAAATACTCGCATCTGTAATCTTTTCTCAACCGGTGGAGTCGTCGATGACTTTTAAAAACTTCCGGATATTTTAATTAATTAACAGCGTTTCCACCGATTGAGGAAAGATTACAGATGCGAGTATTTTCATGCATTACAGTCATGAACTGAACTGAACTGTGGAATCTTTTCTCAACCGGCGGAATCATCGGTGAATAGAAAAATAGCATTGATTATACGCAAAACGGCAGCCCTGGGGTCCATATACATGCTATAAGTCCTATCTCAAAGTGAGGCAGTATGGGCAATCTAAATTTCGCTTTTATTTTAATTTATTTTTTTCAATTAGACTGCTTTTAAGAGGGTAATCTAGTCGATTCTTTTTCCTTTTAGAAAATACGCTTTCATTAGTCTGACAATTTCTATGGTGATTTTGGCCATAGTTTACACCACTCAAAAGTATGAATCTAACTGAATAGATCGCTGCACTAATAGTACCAACGAGCTATAGCGAATAGCGATAGAGGGAACTTACATGCGTTATAAGTCCTATCTTAAAGTATGTGACAGCATGAACGATCTAATGGGTCTGTTGCACACTTCGGATACAGCGTTTTAAAGTATCAATTCCTATGTAAAAAGCCGAGAAAATAACAATGTCAGCATCAGAAAACACTAAAATTCTGTATTAAACTCACAAATTGCGAAAAACACTAGACACTATTCACCCCTGTATCTTTCCAACACGTGCACGATATTTCGCGAAATTAGCGCGGCACATTCAAATAATCACGGCCGACTGTCGTCACAGCTGACATCATAAACAAATAAACAGTAAACACTGACGGTGTCTTGTTCGAATTCTTACGTTTCAATATCCTCAATTCCTCTCAAAAGGTTGTGAAAGGTACGGAGACCGATATTTGTGTCGAAAACTTATAAAAATGAAACAATAACACACAGGAGTTCCAAGCATGATTCCAACTTCGATCATCATGCTTGGAACTCCTGTGTGATATTGTTTCATTTTGATAAGTTTTCGACACAAATGTCGGTTTCCGTACCACGGAGAAAAAAAAGCACGGTAAAAAATACCGTAACCCGGTTTCAATTACCAGAAAACATGGTCGGTATGGAACACCGTAAACTGCGGTTTGTTTTACCGTGCTCCTCTGGTAGCTGACGCAGGTAACAAGCACCAGGGTTGCAGGGTCCCCTCTGCCGTGCGCTCCGATGAGGGTTACCACGGGCCTCGTAAAAATTACCGTGCTCCACAGAAGCCGATACTCCGGCCTCTGGAAGAGGAAATCGTGCTCCATGGGAGATCGAGCCAGATTAAAATTACCGTGCTCCACGGACGAAAATCTACCCTCGGTATCACGTTCGATTTATACTTTTACCGTTTTATTTTTAAAAAACATTTCCATCGAATGACAAAAAGTAATTTTCTCGCTCTCCATTTTATTGACTCCATTATTTGTGCCTCACTTCAGTAATCACCCAAGGAGGAGAGATTTCAGACTTTGGAGAGTACCTGGCTGGCCCGGGAATCGAACCCAGGTCACCGGGTTCGCAGTCCAGTGTCCTAGCCATTAGGCCACCGTTTCTGATTGAGAGTGATGAGTCAATTTCGTAGGTTTTAAAGTTTTATACTTACTCCTCACATTTGCATACGATAATGCATTGCGAGTTTTCGTTTCAATAATTGGAGGAAAAATTATTAATTATTTGCTGGCAAATCGACTCCAGTGATTTAAGTATTTGTCTCCATTCTCCGAATAGCGGCAAAAGTAACAATAGAGGAATATAGCTGTAAATAACTTGAAATGAGTCTGATTTTGAAAAAAAATATTTCGGTTTGTCCCAAATGAAATGCATACTTATTAAAATGTAATAAATGATGTGTGTATAAAAGAAAAAAATAAAAATAAAATTTACCTAAGTCAATAAAAACAGTAATAGTAAAGAATGCAGAAAATACTTATGGGTACCTGGTTTCTCATTGGATAAAACACTTGAATCGATAAAGAAGTCTTGCAATCTTTTAACAAAAGATTGTTCCATTCTTATTATTTTTTACTTATAAACCAAGTTGCATTCCTAATGAGTGTACCCGTTGTTCTTCTTACAAGTTAAACAATGTTGCTTCCTTCTCTTCAAGCGTTTTAAATCAAAAATGTGGTAACGACACTGATTATCACAGGAATGAGCAATTTAAGTTCATTGAAAGTAAATTTCTCTGAAAAGAAACAAGCAAAATCAAGAAGATTTTTAACTATCTGCATTTACACATTACAAATGGATTTAAAAATATACCTACATGAAAGTTCAAGAAAGAAGCTTGGCCTGCTGTCAGTTGTGCAAAATTTTAACTCTCATTTCCCATGCGCTCTGTAGCGCAGCGGTCAAATGTTTCTTAACATCATTGCGGATAAGCTTCAATCAACTCATTAATGACTTAAAACTGATATTAATATGGGTAAAAATACTGTCAATACAGTTATATTTTGTATTTTAAATTTAATTGCTCCAGTCATTTTGATATTAGCACCACCGGTCCAGTTATTTAACGGTCAGAGTCAGTATAGTAGTTAAGCAAGGTGTAAACTAATCAAACTTTTCCATTTCAATTCTATGAAGTTCCAGCTGCATTGAATACAAGCAGCTGTCTTTCACACAGATTGTGATGCCAGCTTGAAGTCATCGATTGTTAGATTAAAGGTTAACTGCATTGATGAAGACAATTTGACCGGTGCGCTGCAGTGCACATGGGAACGGATAGCTTAAATCTTTCACAACTAATCACATTCCAAACTCCTTTCTTATGCTTGCATAGTTAAAAATCCATTTGATTGAGTATCAGTTCAACTAAAGTTAAACATGCTGTTTAATTTTTTTGCTTCTCTTCACCTACTTTAAGTGAATTTAATTTGCCGATCCTTGTGATAATTGGTAGCATGCCTTTGATTTATAACGCTTAAAGAGAGGCGAGCAATTTTTTTCATTTTGATTGATCCAAAGGTACACTCAATTGGAATGTAATTGGATTTATAATTAAACAATGATGTGTGGTTTATTCCTATTCTGAATATGAGCATTCATTGAAAGGAATGAGTGGAGCCATTTTTACGTATTAAATAGCCTTTTGAATTGCAAAAATTCAGTCAATCTTAGAGTATATTGAGTCATATGTGTTTGAAAAGAATTAGAGAGTCAAGATTTCAATGAGAGGGTAAAATTTCCTATTGCAAAAGAATGCAGGTGATGTCATAGCATCCATTGGTCATATTTTCATAGCAAAACATTTAATATAATATTATAAAATGCTCAGCGGTACACTTTTACGCAGAAACTAGGATGGCCCGCTAAGCTTGGTGAGACAATTTACTCAGAGATTTTGAATGAGTTTACTGCCTGAGCATGAAGTAACTATGACAACTAAGACAAAAGAAATGGAAATCAAATCATGCGACTCACCAATAATTTAATTTACTCATAACAAGTAGGTTAGGATAGCTTTTTTATTTTTGAGACAGGGCAGAATGTGAGGTAGATTAAATACATTTGCTGATGAAAAATTCAAAACAACACTGGGTCAAACTTGAACTCGTGATCTCAAATTGCATTAGAAACCCACGTGTGTTTTAAATATTTTGACAGACAGATGTCAGTAAAACAGTACAGTGTCACAGTAATGATTCCACAAGCAATAATAAATCACTGAAAATGGGAGAACTCTCAAGTCACAAACTAATTTCCACTAAAACAACAGAATACAAATGCTCGGATTTGCCATTGCACGGGAAAAATCACGGCCGTGGAAAAATAGAATTAATACTGGCAAGGAAAAAACTAAACTTCTGCAAAGAACAATAAGTGACGCGCACTTCCACTGACTACTCGAAAATAAGAAAAATGATGGCCTTTCAAACACTTCCCATTACAAGTACTCGAATCTTCTTCCAAAAAGCAACCGATATTCCTTACACTAACACAGATTTTGAGAACTACTTATTTTTAATACATATTCAAAGTGAGAGGACATGAAACAAAACATGCACGATGCACAGAGTTTATTATGATCAGAGCTTAGAGGTTAGGTCGACGGATGTTGCCAATTGGGCCCGTTCCGAAATTCCAAGCGCACGGTATTTTCAAATTACCGTGCTCTCTGGTAGAGGTTCTATCCAATGCGGAAGGAACCTGGCTATAACTACCTCGCTGAAGTGACTCCCTGCCTGGTATTTGTAACCGTGCAAGTGCGTTCTTTGGAGGTTATGAAGGATTCTTCCGTGGGCACGGTAATTTTTACCACGCACCTCGGATGAAGTTACCGTTTAGTCGGTATATTCCACCATAATGGCGAATACCGTGTTCCCAGGTATTTCAGTACCAGGTAGCACGGAATTTTAAACCACGCCCAGGGTACAATTTACCTTACCTACGGAATTAGTGACCAGAAAATGCCCTACCATGCTCCTCGGTACATATGACTACGTTTTTTTTTTCAGTGGCTTTCTTAGTCTTTCGTGAGGATTTGAGGATATTGAAACGTAAGAATTAAAACAGAAGTCGTCCGTGTTTACTGTTTATTTGTTTATGAAGTCAGCTGTGTTTATTTGAATGTGCCGCGCTAATTTCGCGAAATATCGTGCACGTGGTGGAAAGATACAGGGGTGAATAGTGTCTAGTGTTTTTCCCATTTGTGAGTTTAATACTGAATTTCAGTGTTTTCTGATGCTGCCATTGTTATTTTCTCTGCTTTTTACAAAGGAATTGATACTTTAACACGCTATAGCCGAAGTGTGCAACAGACCCATTCTGATTTGTTTGCCTCATTCTTTTTTTTTAAACCCTAAAACAAAGAATTTAATTAATCTGGTGGGAATTGATTTTAAACGAAAAAACAAGTGCGTCAGAGTGGCTGTCTGGACACAGAATTCCAATTCAACTACCCCGGTAAGATACTTTATCTCTTTTCTCTTGTGTGTCAGTTTCTTTATCGTGCAAATCCTTCCAGCAGGCTGAGTCTGCTAATTTGGACGAGACTAGATGAGACAGCGAGAATCGACCAATCCCATTGGTTTAAATGGCGTCACGTGACATATTTGAAGTCATTCTAGCGGAGGATCGACGGGATCCGAGTCATTATTTTCAAATTCATGACTCAGATCCCGTTAATCCCCGCTTGAGTGACTTCAAATCTGTCACGTGACGCCATTTAAACCAATGGGATTGGTCGATTCTCGCTATCTCATTTAGTCTCTTCCAAACGAGCAGAATCAGCCTGCAGATGAAACAGTAATATCGATTTTTGTGCCTATAGATAGCCATTCTCTCAAACACTGTCCTTTTCTAACACATGCAGTCAAATGGGCCTAGAGAGAGAAGGACAAATTCCTGGCTACTGGCTACGGCCATGATCAAGGACGACGATTCCGATGAGATGACTTTCTTTTGAGGATCTTAGTACCTATCGGTTGAAATCAATGGCCGATAGCGCGAGCCATCATGCGCGAACGTTTAAAATCGCAACGGAACGAGTTGATGAGCCGGCGAAAGAAAACATCCAAGAAAAATCGGTGACAAATCAGTCTCTACGGGTGAAAGGGGGGAAAAAATGCGGTGCAGTTCCTCCGATAAACTCGATGTTTTTTTCTCCTTTTTTTTTCTTTTCTTTCTCTTCTTCTTCTTCTTCTTCAAGTTTCACCGTTGCCGCGCGCGACGCGGTGATGCCAAATGAAAGATACGATCGATTATAAAACGATCGATAGTTCAATTGATTGATTTGAATTTGTTGATTGGTTAATTTTGTTACATAGTTTCGTTCAAAAAAAAAAAAAAAAAATCCACGGAGCAAAAGTCATCGAAAGGATTGTCAACTTTTGCTGCATTGGAGAGAGTCAATATTTGTGGTGTCAAATCACATGAAAATACCTCCGTTGGGAACATTAATAATGCCGATATTTTTTGCTACTTCTTTTGAAAATCGGAATATCGATTGAAATGTTGATTTTTCGACGAAAATTGCGCTTCCTTGATGATTTTGAAGTGATAAGCAGTGGCGAGGCCATGAAATTTGGCGGCAAAGTATTTTCTCAATTTAAATTCACAAAAAAGGTCGAACGCTTCAGTCATCGGCAATGACCAGGCATTTCGATCTTTCTAATGTGTTTAAATGGTAAAAAGGAACGATGCCAAATCGCACGCCTCACCACTGGTGATAAGATAAGATAGGAGTTGGCTTTGAACTATTGCATAGCAGACTTCCGTATTTTTCCGCTGTCACCAAAAGTCGTTTGTTGTTCTTTTTGAGTACTACCATCTTTAGCTCGGTGGCCACAAACGATAGCAAATGACTTTGGATGACAGCGAAAAATACGGTAATCTGCTACAAAGTAGCTATAAAAGCCATCTCATCACCTCAGAATCATTAACGAAGCGTTATTTCCATAAAGGATCAACCTTTCAATCGATATTTGGATTTTTAAACAAAGTAGCAAAAAAATTGGCATCACTGATTCCAAAAAAAATTCACGGGTAATAACATTCGTCGGCAAAAAAAAAAAAAAAAAAAAAAAAAAAAAATGAACAGTCATGGTGATGGGTAAATTTTACTAATTTTGGGTCACTGAGTCCGAAAATGGTCTCCGTTGTTTTTATATGCCTCAGTTTTCGAGTTCAACCCCTTATGTACAACAATGGGGATGAAAATGGGCTGATTTCCCTAAGGTTCCATATTGCATCACGAAAACTCGAAAACGGAGGCATACAGAAAAAACCGATGTCATTTTTGGATTCAGCGACCCAAAATTAATTAAAAGCACCCATCACCATGTCAGTTCATTATTTGATGCAGACCAGCGAAAGTTCCGAAATTGACTTACAAATGTGCTTAGTTAATAATTGCGTTCGAGCAAAATTCCAAGATGGCTGTCAAATTATGAGCAAATGAAGTGAAGCACAATAGGAGAATCTTATGTAATGGGTCTACTGCAAACTTGTGGTACATAGCTAAATGGAGGGTGAATTCTAGTGTGCGAAAAGCCTTATTAGCGTTAAAATGATACATTATGAATAGACTTCAACTACAATGGAATTAAAAACAAAGATAAGATTATAAATTAATTTCTAATAACAAACAGTCACTCTTCCAACAATATTGAGACGTAATAACTTACTCATTAATTGGATCCACGTTCATTCATCCATTATCTGTTTACAAATCCGTCTTATTCCTGAATGGGGCGGAGGTATGTGAAATGTGTGTTGGAGTTTAATCTAGAAAAATTAATATATTTCGATTCAGTAATGATGACAGAATGAATAATTAAAAGCGGGAACGGAAGGTCAATCATCTCTACTTGCCGGTGGTTTTAATCGTGGGATCAGCTTACGAGAGGTCAACATAAATGACCTAGTTAGTTACAGCATCATGGTTTTTATCAGTTCAGTTTCAAGTGGCGTCATTTGGGATTGAGGCGTTTAGTGTAAAAACCACTCTTCTCTCATTGATTGTAGAACGGAGAAGAACCGTTGGTAGCGTTCTAGAATTCAACCATTTACTGCATCCGTGCAAAAAAGATTACATTACCCTGTGATACTGTATATCTATGTACATTGGAAAGTGCTGCTATTCATAATCTTTTCTGCATCGAGACAATAAAGGGATGAATTCTAGAACGGTACCGTTGTTGCGTAAATTGAAAGGTCTGAGAGAAGGTGACAAACGGTATGGTCTCGCCTTCGACCGAAAAACTTGAGCAGAAACAATGTAGAAAGGTCAATTTTTCTTTAATGGGTCTGTTCAAGTCTGTTGCACACTGCGGCTGTAGCGCTTTCAAAGTAGCAATTCATAGGTAAAAAGCCGTAAAAATAACAATGGCAGCATCAGAAAACACCAAAATGCATTTCACAAAGTGCGAAAAACACTAGACACTATTCACCCCTGTATATCTTTCCACTAAAGGCACGATATTTCGCGGGGTTAGCGCGGCACATTCAAATAAGTAATCATAGTCGACTGTCATCGCAGAGTAGACTTCATGAACAAATAAACAGGAAACACTGACGGCGTCTGTTCGAATTCTTACTTCTCAATATCCACAATTCCTCACGATAGGTTGAGAATGATACGAAAACTGATATTTGTGTCAAAAAATTATCAAAATGAAACAATAACACAGAGAGTTCCAAGGATAATGATTGAAGTTGGAATCATACTTGAAACTCCTGTGTTATTACTTCATTTTGATAATTTTTCGACACAACTATCAGTTTCCGTATCATTCATAGTGAAAAATTGAGGATATTGAGACGTAAGAATTCGAACAGACGCCGCAGTCAGTGTTTAATGTTTATTTGTTTACAAAGTCAGATGTGGTGACAGTCGGCCATGATTATATTAGAATGTGCCGCGATACCCCTCGAAATATTGTGCACTTGTTGAAAAGATACGGGGGTGAATACTTGTTCATTAGGAAGGCTCTCTAACACCAACACGGCAGTGGGCTCTCAAAACGTCCTCTCTGCTCTTCCGGGGCATCGGCAACGTTATTTCAAATAGGGAAATAGACTTACGAGCAGACCTTTTCATCTCGTGGACTTTCAATCGCCAACGTGGCGCAGGGCTCTCAAAACATCCCCTTTGCTCGTCCGAGACACCGTCAGTGTTATTTTAAACAGGAAAATAAACCTAAGAGCAGACCCGTCCATCTCCAGGACTTTCAAGCGCTAAAATAGAGGAGGGTTCTTAAGAAGGTCCTCTCTGCTCGTCCGGGACCACCGTCTATGTTATCTTAAATAAGAAAATAGACCTACGAGCAGACCTGTTCATTTCCGGGTCTTCTGCTCACGGCCATGGCGGAGGGCCGAAGGACTCTCAAAACAATTTCAAATAATGGAGCTGTTGCAAACTTTTGCTACAGGCTTAGTAATAGATGCTTATTGCTTTTAGGATAAACCCCCGTAAAAATAACGATTAGCGCACTAAAAAATCACGAAATCCACTCCTAAACTCACAAAATGCTTTTAAACGCGAGACCTTAATGGCGGCCTAGGCCGCGGTTTTCTTATGGCAATTGTATGCTTCTTCTTCTTCTTGTGTGGTGTTGCGAGAACACCGCGTGTAGATGGCGCTGATTGAAAATAGGGAAACCCAATGTGAACCGCGGCCCCGGCCGCCATTACGGTCTCGCGTTTAAAAGCATTTTGTGAGTTTAGGAGTGGATTTCGTGATTTTTTAGTGCGCTATTTGTTATTTTTACAGGGTGTTCGGGCAACAATGGGGGGAATCGTTTCTATGGAAACGAAAGAAAAAAAAGTGAGTAAAGTTTTTGGCAGTCTACAAATAATAAGATCAGTCGACCAAGCTTGTGTCTTTCAGCTCCATCATTTGTCTTTTCAGCTCCATAATTTGTCTTTGAAATCAATTATTTCTATCTCAAATTCAATCAATCAATCACCAATCAATCATCAATCATCAATTATCAATTTCAATCAAAAATATCATCTCATAACCTATTGTTTTCTGTAAGTTTACATTTTAGTTTATATTTAGTTTGTACCTATTAAAATTTGTTCATTTCTCCCAGGTATTTGATGTCTTTCATAGCTCTCTCTTCATTCACCATAATTAAAGTTCAAAACATTTTATGGTGCCGTGACCAGGATATACACAACGCAGGATACCAATCATTATTAGCGAAGATTAATTTTCAAAATTATTGTATATTAAGAAAGGATTTTGTAATTTTACGCATTTTAAGAAAAATTATCCGTGAATTATGACATATTTGGCAACGCCTCAGTTCTTCTCCGAGTGTGGCGACGCGACGTGCGGAGTGCAGCGCCTCGACAAATCTTCGACGCAGCCCAAAACAGCTGTTTTAGAATCCTCTTGTTTCTCGACGTTCTCTCTTCCTCTTCAGCAGCCCAGTGTGGGCCGCGTTCGTGTTGGCAGCACTGTTCTCCTTTTTTCTACCGATTTAAGTTGGCAGTAATGCTAATTCCATTCTACCAACTTGACAATTACATATTTCACTGAGCTTGGTGTAATTTTATCAACAAATAATTTTATTTTACTAAACATGTGTATTTATTTTATGAATTATCACCGAATTTAGCTCAGACAGACCTGATATGGAAGATTTATTTATTCTGTTAATTATCGCAACGAACATATGGTTTTTATTATCAGAAGGTACAGTATTTTACATCGTATAATACGTGTAATAACTTCTTTCATTTATCATCAAATATGATATATCGCATCATACATATGCGATTGAAGCATGTAAAGTATCATAAATACTGCAGTTCGCATCATATATGTGACTGGCATGTTTCCATATCATCAAATATGATATATCGCATCATACATATGTGATCACAGCGTGTTAAGTATCATCAGATACTGCAGTTTGCATCATACATATGCAACTGACACGTTTCCGTATCATCAGATGCGGCAATTACATCAAACATATGTAATTTTTTGCATTGGATTATGCAAAAGTGATAAATTTCATACGTATGAAAACTTGCATCATACATATGCGAGTCATCTACCCACATGGCGTGTGGTATTTGGTGTATCAAAAAATACATCAACAACAATCCATCACACATTGATGGTGCTATATCGTACCACAAGATACGATCAAAAGCGTCATACATACGCATTATTAATCATACAGATTATGATTCTAATTTAATTATAAGACAATTGTACAATCACTGATTTGATAATAATTTGTTATTTCAGCATTCTTCGGTTCGAAATTTAAACTCGGGAAAAATGGATGAACTATCAAATGAAGTTCGTATTTCAGCCCTTGAAGTCGTGAAAGATTCCTTGCAATCTCAATTGAACTTGTTTTGTGATTTTCTCTCATCGGGCAACTGTGATCGTCGTGAACTTGAAATCAGGTATAAAATAATCTATCCCTTATTAGACCGCTATGCCAGAACCATCCACGAATTACGCCGGTTTAACCCATCGCACAGTGCGCTTTATGGAGATTTTGAACGACAATATTATTCTGCATTGGCAAGAGCTGAAGCTCTTAGAGTTCCTGATTTTCCTGTCAATCCTGTTCCAAATTCGCTTGTATTTTCCGCTCCAGTGTTTCCTCCAAATTTACAACCCGCGAATTTACCTCAATTCGGCGGTAACCCTCATGAATGGGACTCTTACTTCGAAATGTTTGACGCTTTGGTTAATAAGAACCAATACTTATCACAGATTCAAAAATTTCATTATTTAAAAGCATCGCTTCATGGCGAAGCCCGTGACCTTCTCAATACTATCCACTTTTCAGCTCAGAATTATGAATCAGCACTCTCAATTTTAAAAAAATCAATATGAAAAAAAAAAATTGAGAGTTTATCATTTGGTCAAACAACTGCAATATTTACCGCGTATGACTCGAGAGGAACCCAACGCTGTGCAAAATCTTTCGTTTCAGTTTACTCAATCTATTAATATGCTTAATTCATTGAATTTGACACCGCCGCCGAAATGTGCTTTTTTAACCACTCTTATTATTTCTAAGTTCGATGACGCCACTCTAAGAGTTTGGGGAAAAAGAACTCCAATTCTTGCGAGTTCCCAGAGTGGAAAAATCTTTTAACTTTTCTGCATACTCAAAAACAGTTGTCGCACTCCGTGGTTTATCATAGGGAGGTCAACAATGTCGCTAAATTAAGCGACAAAAATCCAGGTAACAAAACTTTCCATCGAGTTTCGCCGAAAAACGCTGGTAAAGTGACAAAAAGGTATAAAACTCAGCACTCTCATTCGTTTGCAGCGACAACCGTTGAAAAACCTGCAACGTTTGCTGCACTGAAAGAATGCTATCTCTGCAACGAGAAAAGTCATTATATATTTCATTGTGAAAAATTCTTGAATCTAGCGATTCCAGATCGTCGTTCGGCTATTTTGAAGTTAAAGTTATGTGAAAATTGCCTTCGGAAAAATTGTTATGCCGCTTCGTGCAAGCATACTTCGTGTCGCAAGTGCAACCAAAAGCATAACACTTTAATTCACTCCTCAGAAAATTCAAGACCTGGAAAATCTAGGTCCGATTGACTAGATTCTTCAGTTCAGAATTTCGCTCACGTCTTACTGGCGACAGCTGAAATAAAATTGTCTCACGCAGGAAAGTCTATAAATTGCCGAGGTTTGTTAGACTCAGGTAGCCAAGCAAATTTTATTTCTTTAGACCTTTGTGATCGTCTAAATCTCCCAAAAAAGAAGGTAATTTACAATGTTTTGGGATTCCAAGGCCTATCCTCGAAAATAAATTACTCAACGAAAGTTTTCATCGAATCTCGCTTAAATAATTTTGGTAAAGAAATAGCTTTTTTAGTGACACCTCAGATAACTCAAAATTTACCTTTGTTTCCTTTTGAGTACGACACGGGACTTATACCGCCAAATATTCGATTAGCTGATCCTGAGTTTAATGTTTCCTCTCCAATTCATTTATTGATAGGAGCAGGGTCATTTTTTGAAACCTTGTGTGTCGGTCAAATTCCAATAAAAAATGCAGATTGCAATGCAGTACTACAAAAATCGCAATTTGGTTGGTTAGTTTCGGGGACTTTCCTTTCAAACCAGTTTGATACCAGTCTAACTCTAACCAATCAAATCGATGTTTTAAGTGATCAATTAACAAAATTTTGGGACATTGAGGAAAAAGTTACGAGTTCTGGTGAGATGTACAACGGAAAAACTTTTGAAGAGATTAATTGTGAAAAGCATTACATAGAAACTTCGATACGACTTCCGTCGGGCCTTTATCAAGTAGACCTGCCATTTAACGAACTACTATCAAAACTAGGTGACTCAAAAGATCAAGCGCTCCGACGACTGTTTTCGCTAGAGAGGCGCTTGACTCCTGAGTTGCACGACCGGTATGCATCAGTCATAGACGAGTATTTAAAACTCGGACATGCAGAGCCCGTACCGGAAGATGAGATCAACTGTGAGCTTGCATTTTACTTACCTCATCAAGCAGTCATCGATGACTCAAGGATGTCAACAAAAATCAGAGTGGTTTTTGATGCATCAGCGAAGTCAACAACAGGAATATCCCTTAATGATGTACTAATGCAAGGACCAACAATTCAACATGATTTAGTCTCTATTCTTTTAAGGTTCAGAGAACATAAATATGTATTAATCGCTGATCTGGAAAAAATGTATAGACAGGTGTACGTGAATCCAGATCATACAAACATGTTGCGGTTTTTTTTGGGGAAAAAATTTAAATGATCCAGTTCGAATTTACAGACTTTTAACGGTTACTTTCGGTCTCAAACCATCACCTTTCCAGGCTATTCGCACCGTCCATCAATTGGCCATGGATGAACGATCTAATTTCCCACTTGCCTCGGAAGTAGCACTTCGTGATTTCTACGTTGATGATTTAATGTCAGGAAAAGATTCTATCTCTGAAGCAAAATCACTTCGCGACCAATTAAATCAAATGTTTACAAGGGGTGGGTGGAATTTAGTAAAATGGGCGTCAAATGATCCACGTTTATTGGACGGTCTTCAATCTGTTTCCACTGAGGACCAATCAAAGCGCGTCATTTCTTTCACTTCCGATGAAAAAATAAAAACTCTCGGAATGAAGTACAGCCCCTTTCACGATGTCTTTCTTATTTCAAATATTTTCACTGAAGGTGATTTTTCAAAAAACAAAATCTCAAAACGGAAAATTCTCTCTGAAACATCAAAAATCTTTGATCCTTTAGGCTTGATATCTCCTATTGTGATAAATGCAAAGTTGTTAATCCAAAGATTATGGGAATTAAAGTTAGATTGGGACGAGTCGGTTCCTCAAGCCATTTTCTCTGAATGGATGAAGTTTTGTTTCGATGCATCGAAACTATCCCAATTATTCATTCCGCGACATGTCATTTCCAAAAATGAATCTTCAGTAGAGTTACATGGGTTTAGTGATGCATCGACTCGTGCTTTTGGAGCATGCATCTATCTACGATCCATCGAAAAAAACGGAGATGTCGTTTGCAATTTACTTACGTCAAAATCTAGAGTCGCCCCCACTCAAGCCACAACTTTACCCAGATTAGAGTTATGTGCAGCGGTTCAACTGTCCCGTTTATTAGTTAAAGTGTTAGAATCTACACACATTGAATTTCGTGATGTTTATCTTTGGTCAGATTCAACAATAACACTTGCTTGGATCCACGGACCACCCGCAAAGTGGAAAACGTTTGTAGCAAATAGGGTTTCAGAAATCCAAAATAATACAAAAAACTCTCATTGGCTTCATGTTAAATCCGAAGATAATCCAGCCGACTTAATTTCTAGAGGCACAACGGCAGAAAATTTAATGAAATCTCAACTGTGGTGGAACGGTCCATCATGGTTATCAAAATCTGGAACGTTTGAACCCCCCTCCACTCCACTTATTCCTTGTGACATTCCTTTAAATGAAATAAAAAGCTCTTGCGTCACAAATTTGACTCACGCCTCCAACTTCAACTATTTCAATAAGTTCTCATCATTACTGAAGTTGAAAAGAGTTTTCTCCTATGTTTTAAGATTCGTTCACAACTCAAAATGCAAAAACAAGGATTCCCGCTTAATTGGACCTTTGTCAGTTGATGAACTTTCGACTTCATTTAATAAGCTTATCAGAATGGTTCAAGAAGAATCTTTCCCCAGTGAATTTATTGCCCTTAATTCTGGATCATCGCATGTGAATAAAAAGAGCAAATTACTTAGTTTAAACCCATTTATTGACAAAAATGGAACCTTAAGAGTAAATGGTCGACTTAAGAACGCAGATCTCCCTTACGACCAAAAATTCCCTCAAATTCTTCCAAATAACCATAAATTTACTCATTTAATTTTTACTGACGAACATGAGCGCCTTTTTCATACAACATCTCAAAATCTTCTCGCTTCAATTCGTCGACGATTTTGGCCAATCAGAGGACGCAATTTAGCAAGGTCAACGATTAAAAAATGTTTCATTTGTCTCCGCGCGAAACCGAAAAATATCGAGCAAATAATGGCACCATTGCCACGTCAAAGAGTGAATCCTTCTCGTCCGTTCCTTTGTTCTGGGGTCGATTTCTGCGGCCCAGTAAAATTGAAATCGTCGAAAAGAGGTAAAGACCGAATCATCGCATACATAGCTCTCTTTGTTTGTCTCTCTACAAAAGCGGTTCATCTCGAACTCATCGGTGATTTGACGATACCAAGTTTTTTGGCTGCTCTTCGTAGATTTTTCGCTCGAAGAGGCATTTGTAAAGAAATCTTCTCAGACAATGCAAAAACTTTTCAAGGTACGGACAAAACTATTAAAGCTATTTTAAATTCCATTTCTCGTCATCCATCACTTCAAAATTTTTTGACTTCTGACTCAATCAGTTGGCACTTCATCCCCCCTTGTTCGCCTCATTTTGGAGGTCTATGGGAGGCAGCGATTAAGTCATGTAAGCACCATTTGAAAAGAGTTTCTACGAACGCAGTTTTCACGTATGAAGAATATTCTACGCTACTTGTACAGGTAGAAGCCTGTCTCAACTCAAGACCCTTAACTGCCCTCAGCACGGATCCAAACGACCTTGAACCATTAACACCCGGCCACTTTTTAATCGGAGAAGCAATCACTAACCTACCAGATGTCCAGTCAAGATTCCCTCAACCAGGTCTCCAAACACGTTTCAAACTAATTCAAGAAAGGTTTACTCAATTTTGGAAACGATGGAGACAGGAATATCTTGTTGAACAACAAACAAGATCAAAATGGAAAAACGCGTTTCCAGATTTAACACCTGGAACTTTAGTTTTCATAAATGAATCCGATTTGATACCGACTCAGTGGCTTCTGGGTCGCGTGCAATCGGTGTTTCCCGGCTCGGACGGCCACTCTCGGGTCGCATCGGTCTTATCAAAAAAGGGACTTTTGGTCAGACCAATCTCAAAACTATGCCCTTTGCCGAACCCTTAGTTGAATCCCTTGGAGTTCAAGAGGGGCGGGATGTTCGGGCAACAATGGGGGGGAAACGTTTCTATGGAAACGAAAGAAAAAAAGTGAGTAAAGTTTTTGGCAGTCTACAAATAATAAGATCAGTCGACCAAGCTTGTGTCTTTCAGCTCCATCATTTGTCTTTTCAGCTCCATAATTTGTCTTTGAAATCAATTATTTCTATCTCAAATTCAATCAATCAATCACCAATCAATCACCAATCAATCATCAATCATCAATTATCAATTTCAATCAAAAATATCATCTCATAACCTATTGTTTTCTGTAAGTTTACATTTTAGTTTATATTTAGTTTGTACCTATTAAAATTTGTTCATTTCTCCCAGGTATTTGATGTCTTTCATAGCTCTCTCTTCATTCACCATAATTAAAGTTCAAAACACAGGGTTTTACCCCATTATCCTCTATTAATAAGCCTGTAGCAAAAGTTTGCAACAGCTCCATTAGTTTATGGATATTCAACTTTGTCAAGCATGAACTTCAGTAAAGCCTGGATAGCTTTGCTAGGATGATCTCGGAAAATTGTCAAAGTTTTAGGCCCTCTCGCGAATGATTAAGTTGATAATAATTTGGTCTCAGAGGATGCGGCAGCTTGTGACTTATCAGTTATCTTTTTCTTTGAAAGCTGAATTCGATAATTCAGCTTGGTTTGGGGTTTTTTTCTGGTATCACCATGACTTAATAGACGCCCCCTCAAAAACACCCTTGCTCCTGATACTCCTCTTATTTAATTTTTTTTTTTTTTTTTTTTTTATTAGCAATGGGTCTGTTGCACACTTCGGCAAGACTTTTTTAAAGTATCAATTCATACGTAAAAAGCCGTAAAAACGACATGGCAGCATCAGAAAACAACAAAATTCACTAATAAACTCACAAATTGCTCATAATACTAGACCCTATTCAGTATGCAGTATAAGTAAAGAGTGTAGGCACCTTGCTGAGTCGCGGTGAACTGAGTATGAATGATGCCGTGTGGGAGTGTGTGAGTAAGTAGTATTTATGATTCGTGAGTGTGAGTGTAAGTAAGTGAGTGAGCGAGTGTGAGTGAAGCAGATTTCATCCTCCCATCCCATTCATAAGAA
>VMOF01000380.1:0-18754 GCA_011764245.1 Trialeurodes vaporariorum
GAGGACCAGCACTTTAAAGGGAGAGCGGAACCTCTGTGGGGAAAAGACGTGAAAGAAGATTGTGTAAACCTGAAGGTTTTGGGCGGACTGGTCTCCTCGATCAAACGGCATGACTGGGGTTGTAACGAAGAATTGAAAACACTAGCTGCATTTTCCTCACCAAATTGTCAAAATTTCATCGCCCATTTTTCATGCGATCTTTCGGTTCTGGATGCAGCTAAATTTGATAATAAAATGCAGTCCGTTAAATGGGGTAGGCAAACTAATACTGGTTAAGGTACAAAGAAGTAAAAACGCACACTGCATCTCCAAGAAGTCTGCGTTCTTCTCTTAACTACCTCATGTATGTATGTTCGATATATTCCAGATAAATTATCCAAGATAATTCATATTAACGTGAGTTATTTTCTTTTTCGTTTGTTATTTGAAAAATTGAATCCAAGGTTAAGGTACAAATAAGTAAAAAGCACACAGCATCTCCAAGAAGTCTGCGTTATCGTTATCTTCTCTTAACCACCTCATGTATGTACGAGGTGTGTCCCAAAAGTTCCAGGACTTTTGTTGTATCTCGTAAACTAATCGTCAGAATGACGCGTTCTTGAGCTTATCTGATAGCTGATAAGCTGCCAAATCACCCTACATTGACCGATTTTGATTATCTCAATCAGTGCTCATCGTATGATCGGGTGATTGAGATCGTCTCAGGTGCGGTCTGCAATTTGTATCATGGAGTCATTTTTAGAACAAAGATGTAATATTAAGTTTTGTTTTAAGCTCGGTATGACTTTTACCGAAACTTTTAAATCTTTACAAAAAGTTTATAGTGAATGTTGCATGAGTCGGAGTAGATGCAATGAGTGGTTTTTGCGATTTAAAAACGGTCGTGAGTCCATTGAAGATGACGAGCGTGCAGGTCGACCGTTAACCGCAACTGACATTTGTGATTTGGAAGAAGTGCGCGAAAAAATCGTTGTCGATGGCCGCTTAAATGTTCGCCAACTCGCAGACGAATGTAATATTTCTAAGAATTCTGTAAATAGAATTCTAGTGGAACAATTAAAAATAGATATGCATCGAGCCCCAGCGAAAATCGTCCCACGGGTTTTGTCGGATGAGCAAAAAATGAAGAAAAGAAAAATAAAAAATCGCAAACCACTTTTGACTTTGCCCTCTTTGAGGTCATGTAAAATCTATGCCGTTCTAAGAAACAACATTCTGTGAAAACAGGGTGATTTGGCAGCTTATCAGCTATCAGATAAGCCCAAGAACGCGTCATTCTGACGATTAGTTTACGAAATACAACAAAAGTCCTGGAACTTTTGGGACAGACCTCGTATGTTCGATATATTCCAGATAAATTATCCACGATAATTCGTATTAACGTGAGTTATTTTCTTTTTCGTTTGTTATTTGAGAAATTGAATCCAACGTTCGCTTGTACAATTTGTGAAAGAAACGGTGGGAGCAATATGGCTGCAACTTATGAAGATTCAGAGTTGGGGAATCGTTTTAGTATCCGAAAGTTGGTGAGGAGAGGATAGTAGGATATCAAACGTGAAGTACTATTTATAAGGACAAACCTTGCTAAAAATTGCAGATGGTTTCAAATTTCAAGCAATTGACACGGACTCAGGTGGTATACAGGTTGTATCAGAAACACATGTAGTTCTTGTAACTATATGAATTTTAAAGGTCAAAACAATATTTTTTCCCTATAAACATGTGTCCAGAAAATCCCCCTTTTGATCTACAGCCAACCAAAGTTTTAAAAAATTGATGGTTTTTTTGGAATAGCGAGCACCATCGACCACTGAATGCCATGAAAATTAGTGTCCTTCAATCGTTTATCGTGTAGACTCCATTAATGACGTCAATAAATTTAGAAATTACGTCTGACGGTACTTTTCAGGCAATCTTGTACCTTCAATGGCAAAAATTTTATGTTACGGATTGGAAATTTGAATAATAATTACTGAAAGCAGATGGGAAAAATGCGTTAGATAGAACTTTGATCTTCTTTATTTTTGTTAATACGGCGCGTTTTAAGCGAGGTAATCGCTGCATAAGGTGGAAAAGTCAGTGCTGCGCTTTCACTATAGATGGCGGCCCGAAGAAGCAGCGGAGTGGTGGGTTGCATAATTACTGCCACTTTTCATGGTAAAAGCGTTAAGTTTTCTACCTTGTGCAGCTTTAAAAGTTTTGGGGGCTGTAGCTCGAAAGGAAAGCATTTTCGGACACATGTTTTCAAGAAAAAATAGAATTATCTTGTCCTGTAGAATACCCACACCCACAAAGATGACATATATTTCTGATACATCCTGTTTATAGAGATGGTAGCTAAATTTAATAGATGACCCTTTTTACTATACTTTTTTACGTATAACAAGTGTTTTATTGGACCTCACGGAAAAGAAGCCGGTTGACGAAAAAACCCAGTATTCTTAGTATTATCAACCATAGGATTAATTAAATAGCCTCAGGGTCATTCCACGTGAGATCAACCAATGCTTGAGCTAGACCATCTCAGAAAAATTCCAAACTTTGTTAGTCGGTTTCTACATGCATGGATAAGACAAAAACGATTTTTTCAAATTTTTTTGAGTCCCCCCATTCCTGTGGCGGCCATTTTTAGGCCACGCCCCCTCTAAATTTGAGCAAAATAGAGGCTCACGAAAACTCGCACGACTTTCTTTGTAAAAGAGCTTCAGACTTTTCAAAAAAACCAAATTGTAGCTCAAGAGATGCGGGCTATTTTTTACTTGAGGTCCGGTTTTTCTCTCATTTAAGACATATGCCTCTAATTAGGCCAACACTTTAGGCAAAAATCTGTCAAATTTTGCGTTTTTGAGCTAAAATTTAGGCATGAAGGAAAATAACTTAGGGCTCCAAAATGTTTTTCTGAGTAGTCATATACCAAGAGACTTCACAAAAAAAAAATTGGACCCCTAATCTCTCTCCAATTGTTTTGGATGGACCCTCAGAAACTGAAATTTTAAAAAAAATGGTCTAATTCAAGGGCCCATAACTTTGTTCTATCTGAATGCAAAAATACGAAAATCTCAGGAATTTTGCTCCTTAAGTAGGGCAATTGATTGGCGTAAAGTTTTGTTTCGGACAAGGCTTCGTTAATTTTTAATGATCGATTCAAAATGGCCAAAATTACGATTTCTCGTGAAAATCGCGTAACTCACTTTATCGAAATATATCGAAAAGTATCGATGGAATCAAAAAAACTGGTCATGTTTTCCGTTGCTAAGATAATTTCGAACAAGAAAGGATCTTTGCGGTTTTACACTCCGACAGCTCATAAGTCCTCAAAAACGCGATTTAAGTTTACCGAGATTTTCGGAGAAATTGAGACTCGAGAGACAACGCTAAGTTATTTCGATCGCCTTGCCGAAGCATCATCATAACACTCGAGTCCAGTTGAAAACATGTCCAGTTTTTTCGATTCCATCGATACTTTTCGATATATTTCGATAAAGTGAGTTACGCGATTTTCACGAGAAATCGTAATTTTGGCCATTTTGAATCGGAATTATGTAGTCAAAATGTGTAGTTAAGGGAGTTTGATATACGAGAGGTCGTTTGCAGCTAGCGTTCTGCGGGCCGATCATTTACTTCATCGTTAAACCGATCGTTAAGTCTGTGTATGAGTGATTCAAGTGATCGAATATTGTAAAACTTAGCCGTTGCTATGGTAATCATTGTTATAGTGTCCGTTTTTTAAAGATTACTCATGAATAGCCTTTAAAAAACGAGACTCTTAATTAACGATGGTTGCCATAGCAGCAGCCACAAGTGTTACAATTTTCGACCAATAGGCAATAGCGTAACTCGTAGACAGTTATCATGATCGGTTTAACGATAAAGTAAATGATCGGCCCGCTGGAGAAGTTGAGTTATGCACCGTGGTGGCAGTGTGGAGCGCTCTCGCGGACGCGTAGTGCAAACCAACCCACGCGACGGGTTGGAGGCAGAGATGGGTTCGGATTTTTGTGGTTGCGCGTCAAGCGACTCAACCGGCAACCGCCTCTCAGTAAGTACTCACACATAGATGCTGTATACAAACAAAGCGAAAGCGCACATAATTTACTTTTCCGAATAATGTGCTAAAAAATCCACCAAAAATTCTCAAGAAGCATAACTATAATACTACTGCAATTAAGCTCTATTTTCGTGAATTTGAAGATAAACAAAATATGTCGGAAGAAACGTTGAGTCGGAGGTCAGTGTCGTTCAACGAATGAGAGTTCGACGAAGAATATTAAATAGGGAAAACTGTTGCAACTCGCAGAAAGTCCAACTTTGCCCAACTCTCGTTCTTTATATTTTAGGGGAAGATTGAAAATTCGGCAACACCGATTCACCTGAACAGGGTATGATAGAAAAATAAGAATGAATGAAGTCAGAGCCTTGTCACACACCCTGAGACAATGGAGTGTTCAGATTAATGGGCTGAAATTTAAGACAGTATAATATTCTTATTTTTTTCTTTTATCTCTTTTTAATTTATTTATTATAAATTGATATTAATAAATATGTGGCAAATGAATAAGGAAATAAAAGGATGTTTTAGTTTTGTTTTCATTTCGTTAAATATGAAATATAAAACGAATATTATGCAAATACGGCCGATATGCAAGTCTGTTTGCGTGGAATTGTCGCCGCCGCGTGTCTGTACAGAGTACGTTGTAGCGCAGTGGCACGCGTTGTCGCCAGATTTCGATACTTTGCAATTGATTTAAATGCAAAATACTATAACAGTCCAAATAGTAGAGATTATTGAATCCAAGCAGCGCTGTTCATGAAAACCCTCGAAAAATATCGAATTATATAGGAGGTGCAGTGAAAGCAATCAAAGTAGAGAGCCTTTTTGAATGGGTTTAAAAGGACTAAATGCAACGTTTTCAGTCCAAACTTATTTTAGGGTTAAACAATTGAACATGCTCGATCCCCGCATCGGATCATTAAGTGCAGAGCTTCATTTATTACTAATTGCCCATAAGGTGTAGCATATAGAAAGACGGTATACAAATCAACAAATTAACAGAGATTCATATTCAAACTTATAATTCAAATTCAGCGACGCGCAAAGATTACAATCTGCATGAATATTGCTGGACGAGCACCGCTTTAAAACCTCCGTTCTCGGAAGAACCAACTCCGGGATGCAAGAGCATAAGTATAAGTATATACCCACAAAGCACCATTAGCTCGGATGTATTTGAGGGAAATATTGCAGTAATAACGGGTGGTAAAGTTAAGTTAAATGAGGGTAATAATGCAGCCACCCTGCGAGCTAACTGACTGCTAAAACCATTACAATAATAAATGAAAATATGTTCCAGGCGCGTTTTTGTTCCAAGTAGGCCCGCAAGCGAATCACGAGTTCGTTGTAAATAATTTTCTAAACTTGAAGTAAATGTGGGTATTGTTTTCTCTCTTTCCCTATGACCCCCCTCCTTTCTTCATTGCTTCATCTCCCCCTCTCCCCCGCTCCTCCTTACCCTCCCCCTCCACCCTCTCCCCCGCCCCATCCCCGCGGCCTGAGAGTGAACCTAACCTAGCTTAGCTCGTGCTACGCGTACGCTTCGTCACAGTGTCTGTTATACACATTCCCGTTTGTTGGGTGTATGTGTACTCTAATAAATAGGACAGGGTGTACCAAAAGTTCAAATCCTCTTTATACCAGCCAAGGCACTCGATCTAAGACGGCAAAGTCTTGACAACAAGAAGGAAGGCTCGAAGTCAACTGAATGGGCTCTTGCAAACTTTTGCTGTGAGCAAATAAATGGTCAAATCTTATGTAAAGACCGCAGCAAAAATCACAAAAATGACACCAAGAAAGTCTAAAATTTAGTAATAAACTCACATAACTGCTATTACGGCAAGATGGTAATGGCGGTTTGACGCAGGCATATCATGGGAGATTCATGTCTGTTATCTCACTTTCTCTACGGAAACACAGAGATATGTCTCGATTTAGATAGAAATCTCCCACCGTACCTGCGTCACTCCACCATTAAGAATCGACTCTTCAATTTCGTATAGCAAAATTTAGCAAGAGACCCATTCTTGGATGGTTTTTCATCAGACAGTGGCGGTCGGTGGGCTCAGAAGTGTATGTGTGGAGGTAAGATGGCTTTTGTTTCTTTCTACTTCTCACTTTTTTTCGGCCCTTCTTCATATAGAAGTGGGGGGGGGGGGCTTCAGGTGTTTCTGATCTTGACCCACCTTAAAAGTTTGAACTTGCTTCAATTATTCGTAGCGTCACTCCAGGAACGTCAATCAGTGGCGTAGCGTGCAATTTGGCAACGTTGCAATTCGTCTATTTAAACCCATGAAAATGATCGAAGTATTTGGTGTTCGATGAACACCTTCGCTTTCGACCTTTTACACAGGTTTAAATGGACACATTACAACGTTGCCAAAGTGCACACTACGCCACTGACGTCAATGTTGCCCCCCCCCCAAAAAAAAAAAAAAACAGAGCAAGATAAAATCTCCACATTTTCCATCTGACAAATCATTTAACATGCACGTAGAAATGAAATAACCTTGGTTTGAGGGTTTGAAAAATAACTGAGGGTGAGTATGCACTGATTTTCTGGACTGTTTTCTGTCACATATTATTCAGGGTTTTTTTTTTTTTTTTTTTTTTTTTTAAAAATAAAAGTGTATTACAAATACAAAGTAAGGAGCGGTGACACCAGTGGATCCAGAGAATTCTCCTTCTCACTCTTTTTCCGTTTGAATGCATGTTTTAGAAAAGGATAGACGAGGGGGGGAGTGAAAATCACGTGACTGCCCCTATAATCATGCCCTTTTCCAAGTCACATCTAATGGGATAAGAGAGAGGAAGATAGATTCCTGGAGCCGCAAATGAATGGTGGTTATTATTCCACCCCGTCATATGGCATAAAATGCTCAAAGAGTGTCTACTTGATTCCGATCTTGAGGTTTTAAAGCCACACTTTAGATACACGGCAAAAAGACTGGTAGAATCTACCATCTGCGCAGATTTTGGAGTTAGTTATCAAGTAGATGGTAAATGCAACGTACATTATGGTAAATTAAGTTAACTTGTTGGCACATTTTACCATATTTTAGTGAAATTTACCATAGTTGGCAGCTGACTCCAAAATCAATTATGCAGATGTTAAATTCTACCATTTATTTTTTTTCCGTGTGCAATTCCGTGTGACAAATGGGGCTCTTGCGAACTTTTGCTACAGGGGACTGAAGAGTTGATTCTTTCATAAAAACCTGTAAAAATGACGATGAGTACACTAAAAAATCACGAAATTTACTCTCAGAATCGAACATACTGGCGGTTCGACGCGACGCAGGTATCATGGGAGATTTCTATCTAAATTGAGACATACCTCTATGTTTCCAAAGAGAAAGTGGCATATTAGATAGGAATCTCCCATGATACCTGCGTCGAACCGCCATTACGATCTTGCCATTTTTGTAGTTATGTAGGTTTATTCCTGAAGTTTAAACTTTCTCAGTGTGATTTTCTTGATTTTTTCTGGTTTTTACATCAGAATGGACTCTTTATTTGCTCACAGCAAAAGTTTGCAACTGGCTCGACATTGCGCATGAAAGAGCTTTAGGGCCAAAACGACCCAAGACGAGTATAATTCGTGTAGGTTTTTGGTACTCGAATAACAGCAGAGTAGTTTTTTTGCAGTCTATTCGAGCGTTCGGATTTTTTGGACATACTGTACATGGAGTCCATAGCAGTTTAGCCGCTCGTACTTCTTTTTATTAAACTGTAGCTACAATTTCATCATGCCAAGCCGAGAATGGCATCGACGGACGTGTTTATATGCATCGTAATTATACATCTTCAACGCCTGGCTCAAATTCCTCTCTCTCTCCTCTTCATATTTCATAAAACTATTGGACCTTCTCCGCACTCCTCAAATTACCCTTTCACCGAACGTTACTTTGCTTGACCATAAAGTACGGACACTGACGAACGTGGAACTCAGCAAGATTGAGTAGTTCACGGGGCAAAACAGGCGAGTAGAATTAAACCAAGCTATAAAGGTAAGTTCTCGCAAAAATAATTTTTGCACCGAAATTCGAATAAAATGGATAAAGATCGGTTTATTCAGACGTTATAAGGAAACACTTATTTCAGGAAAGTGTATACGTTAATTAACGGTTTGTTTCCAGTGGCGTGGCGTGCAATTTGGCAACGTTGCAGTTTTTCTATTAAAACCTATGACAAATATCGAACTATTGGGTGTTCGGTGAACACCTTCCGAATTCGATCTTTTGCATGGGTTTAAATGCTCAAAATATCACATTGCCAAATGCACGCTACGCCACTGTTTGTTTGCTTCATGATCTCCATCTTCTAACTGTATCACTTTCACTTGACCACTCTCAGTACAACTATCTCTCTTTCAAGTTTCAAATTCAACATGGAAATTTAAGGCAGAGTTTTGTCATAAATGAATGTAACAACTGGGAACTTTATGTTATTTGGCTAAACAAACAAGCAATTGACAATTTAATCTTAAAAGAGACACAGTAAATCTAGAGTACCTATATATGAAAGAGTCCGACCATATACGAGGTTCCATCTCTGATTGGCTGCTGAAAACTGAAGTAGAAGAAGAAGGGGTCTATGAAGCCTGGAGGCGCGCCTCTTGTTTACATCTTCATGGAACCATCTTCCCAGCCGCCCAGCTTTGAGGAAACTTTCGGAATTTTTAGCTTACAATGATGAAATTTTCTCTTAAAAGTGACGTAAATTTGTTCCAAATAGAATAAAATTCACGGATTACTCTTTACTGTAAATCAATACAGGTAGTGAAGCTAACGGTAATTGAAGGTTATAGGTTAACCTTACAAAGATTACTTCCACGTGAATACATGTATAAGTAATCTTTGGCGGGAAGATCGTTGGATAAAAATGTAAACAAGAGGTGCGCCTTCAGGCTCCTCAGACCCCCTCTTCTATTCTTCACTTCTGTTCACGTATCTTGACTCTTTCATACATAGGAACTCTAAGTAAATCGGGTGTGTGTGTCACATGAAAGTGACAGAGATAGCTATTTACGAAACCAATCAGCAACAAAACGTGTATATGTGCCCTTCCTCTGGATAAGTTTTCAATTGAAGTTTTTCTCATCAGTTTTTTCTCATTGATCATTATTTTCAATTATCTAGGTGTAAATGGTCTCAGGTGCCAAGGCACCTTCATAAATAACCGTATTATACTACCACTATTCTTATCTATTTATTTATTTTTTTTTTTTTCACAAAAAAGGCTCATCAAGCGAACAGTGGCATAGCGTGCAATTTGGCAACGTAGTAATGTATCAATTTGAACTCATTAAAAAGATCGAACTATAGGGTGTTTGGTGAACACCTTTGCATTCGACCTTTTAAATGGGTTTAAATGGATCACACAGTGCGACGTTGCTAAATTGCAAGGTACGCCACTGCAAGCGAATCGCAACTCAAAATATAAAAATCGGCTCTGTGTTTAACGTTAAGCGTTGAACACTAACAGAGTTTAACGATAGTAATAACTGTCGAGCTTTACTTTCATCTCCAAATTATTTCTTCTTCTTCAAGAACTGAATGACCAGTCATCAGACGCCATGAAATATAATCTGAGCTCTGTGTAAGTTTGAGTATCGAATTAGAAAATTCAGTCCTCTGGAAAAAATAGTCTCATAAAACATCAGGTTTGCTCTTTCAGATGAATCATAATTCAGTCACTTTGTTGATTCATCGAAAAGGACACACTTGATGTTTCGACGTTTCAATGACTTCTCCTCCGGAGACGGCCTCCAATTTGTGAATTTGCGCTTTCTTGAACCAGTAATGAATAATTACCTAATGAATTTATGTTAAGCTATTGTTCCTAATGGGGCTCTTGCAAACTTTTGCTATAAGCAAATAAATAGTCCAATCTTATGTATAAAGACCAGCGAAAATCACGAAAATCACACCGAGGGAGTCTAAAATTTAGTAATAAACTCACATAACTGCTGTAACGGCAAGATGGTAATGGTGGTTCGATGCAGGTATCATGGGAGATTCCTGTCTATTATGTCACTTTCTCTACAGAAACACAGAGTTATGTCTCAATTTAGATAGGAATCTCCCATGATACCTGCGTCTTTACGCGGTCAAGCCCGATTCTGAGAGTGAATTTCATTGTCATTTTTACAGGTTTTTATGCAAGAATCAACTCTTTAATCCTCTATAGCAAAAGTTTGCAAGGGCCCCATTCTATTATTTTTATTCTTTTAAAAAGCGAGAAATGCATCTTTGTGCGTAGGCTCTCACCAGAGTTGGGCAAATGGGAATCGTAATCGTCAAATCTTTGGATGGTAATTAAATCCACTTTTCACAGATAAATAGTAAAATCAAGGGTATTTTTGATTAGATCTAATACTTCTGCAACTAATATGATGGGTGGCTTGTAAAAAATCAGCATTGATTACCATAGAATCATCCTCCGAAAAAACGACGATTACGATTACTTGGTAATCGTGTAATCGATTACCACCCCCATTTGCCCAACTCTGGCTCTCACCACTGCACAGTTGTACGATTTGGTGGTTTTTAGCTGTTTTTACGTTCAATAATCCAAAAAAAAAAAATCTTGAAAAAATACAAATTCAAGTCTCGAAAGGGAGGGAGGCGCGAGGGAAAAATTTAGGACATTATACCCAATGAACGGATAAGAGGAGATCGTAAATCATCTGAGACCAAAATAAGTAGATTAATGTTTAATTAAGGCATCTTATTCGTGGGGTATAAATCGAGATTAAGAATCTTTGAAGTTTCAAAATTTTAATTGGAACTTTTCCAACGCCACGTTTTATGCACTTCTAGCAGTTCCAGACACCCTATGGGTGCCCTCTACGGCCAGCGTTCTAGGGGTACGGGCTAGATGGCACTTTGACAATTGGTTTATTCAAGTTTGTTTTTTATTTAAAGAAATCGTTGTTGTTAAACGAACGATTGAAGAAGTACGGTAAAAATTACTGACAAAAAATGACGTATCAAAAGTATCGGAGCGCTCAGGTTTAAGCGATGAGCGTTATGACCGAGGGAGTTGCGACAGTCTTAACCCTTTCATCCCTGGTGTACATTTCAATGTAAGTACATCTGAAGAACATAGAATCTTATGGAGAAAATGAAAACATGATATGCACATTTTTTTTTTTTTTTTTTTTTTTTTTTTTTTTTTATATGAGAAAAGTGTGCCCAGATCAGCTATGATGATGGCCAAAGCTCAGTCCCTGAACAAAAAAGGTTTTCAGGATTGAAAGGCTTAAGACGGGCAACGAAAATTGAAAATTTGAAAGACCATAAGCCCTCAAGAAATTCGCGAGGAAACCAACTCCTCTCTCCACCACTCACACTGCATTGCTCGATGTAATTCAGCCGAGCGTAGAGCAGGCAGGGGAAGGGACAGATAAGAGAGTCCAGCGCAACACGGCTCGGAGGAGGAAAGGCAAGTGACAGAATCAGTCCCCCCCCCCCAATTTTCAAATTCAATTTGCGGCGCTCCCAGACGACTTTTTCGAAAAAAAAATTCCACAGATTTCCTCGAAATACTCTAAGAAATCATCGTGCCAAATTTGAGGGAAATCGCTTCTGCCAATTTTCGGGAAATAGAAAAAAATCATTTTGGAGGGCCGTCAGCTTTATACACACAGTCTAGCCATAAGTTCTGTCACTCGCTATTTTGCCGATAGCAGCCAAACGACTGAAAATAAGAACACAACACTCAGTGGCGTAAACTTGGGATTTTTATTGGGGGGGCAAACCAACTTATTCTAGATGTACCATGGGGGGTCTGGGGGGACAGGAACACCCCCCAGAACAACAAATTTATTTTCGGGGGGGTCCGGGGGTCCTCCCCCGGAAAAAGTTGAAAATTCAGGTTCTCTCAGACGATATTTTAAGCAATGTTATCGCTTAAAAATACCACCAAATTTTAAAAAAAAATGAATAATAAATTTCAATTAGGATTTGGGAAACTGTTCCTCACGGTTAGAGGTCTTCTGGAGATTTATCCAGGGATCTTCTGGAGATTTATCCAGGGAACTCTAAATCTCTGCAGTACTTAAATGTAATGTTCCGCTCAGTGGCGTAAAGTTGAGATTCTTTTTGAGGAGAGGGGGTAGCAAATAGTCCGATACTTTGGGGAATCTGCAGGACACTTTCCAGTAATGGGGGGTCTGGGGGTATTCCCCCAGAAAATTTTGAACATTTGGGTTCTCTTAGACTATTTATAATCCATGGAATCTCTCAAAAATAACCAACCGACAGAACAGAAATTAGTAGCCTCAATGTATATTTCCTTTATTTCATGGTGACCCAGGAATTTTTCACTTTAGATTTACTTTAGGCGCAGTTTCAGGGTAAAATTGAGCCACTTATTCTTGCCATTTGTTGCTTCTCGGTTCATGTCATTATTCCTTTCTTTCTTTCTTTATTTTGTTGTATTTTTCCGTCTTTTCTTTTCTCCCTCCCTCTTATTTTTCCCTCCTCTTTTTCATCAAATTATTGGGGGGGGGGCAAAATGATACTTTGCCCCCCCTACTCAAATATTGGAGGGGCAAAAAGGCCATGCCCCCCCTAAGATTACGCCACTGACAACACTTATATATTCTGAAACTAGACAAAAAATGCTACGAAATCATGCTACTGTCATTTGACGGAAGCCCCTGTATTTCCCGCAATAAGCACTGATATATGTCAAGGTCGGGTTGCTGTTGGGCGCGTAGAAATTACTAGCTATGCCTGGTTGAAAATGAAGTTTTGGGCATGCATCAAATTTATTTTCGGGGGGAAAATAAAAAAAAAAAACTTACGATTTTGTTGCATTTTTTGTCTAGTTTCAGAATATATGTAGTGTTATGTACTTATTTTTAATCGTTTGGCTGCTATCGGCAAAATAGCGCATAACAGAACTCATGGCAGTCGAGTGTTATCACTGCGCGCCCAACGGTAGTCCGACGTTGACAGATATCGCTGCCTGTTGCGCAAAGCATATGAGCTTACGTCACATGATAGTAGCATGGTTTTGTAGCATTTTTGGTCTAGTTTTAGAATATATATGTTTTATGTTTTAGTGTTGTATACTTATTTTCAGTCGTTTGGCTGCTATCGGTAAAATAGCGAGTGACAGAACTTATGGCTAGACTGTGTATATATATAAAATGACTTTCAAAAGAAAGTGTCCCGCAGTAGAAATTTTCATTCCTCGGCCAGTTTTAAAATTGTTTGCAGTTGTCACTTCAGAGTCTGACAGCATTGCTCCACTTGAAAGTATTAAAAAATTTAAAAATCTTTGAAAAATATTGGACAACATAACTCAAGGACCGTTTTGATAAGAGGAATATCTTATTTGAAGGTCATAGTACGTGCCTTCGAGGGGGAGGGGAGCTGAATACTCTCGAAACCTGCATTATTATTCATTGTTGAAATTTTTCAACTGCAATCTATCAGTATCCTTAACAAATATTATGAATATTTTAATAGGTTGTAAAAACACAGGCGCGTAACACAGAAAGTAGAGTCAAGAACACGCTTCGGAAATATTTACAAGTTGAAAAAAACACTTCTTCGATATGCATATAATAACACAGCATTCTCAAGGGGCATGTGCCGTGCAATTAGCGAACGGAGAAAAGAAGAAAGAAAAATAAGGAATTACCGGAAGGTGCGGATCGAGCTAGGCTACAATGTAAAAACTACAGTCTCAAACAGAGGTGTTTGAGGCTCGTATAATATTGTTTTAAAGCTCGTAAAACTTCTGGCGGGCAATTAGACACCCAGCATAGGGCTCACTAAAACAGCGCTGCCAAGTCTGAAAAGAAACATTAGAAAAAGCACTTCTACCAATGGCGTTCTTGCAAACGTTTGCTGTAAGGAAGTAAATAGTAAAATCTCATGTAAAGACCAGCAAAAATCACGAAAATCACACCAAGAAAGTCTAAAATTCAGCAATAAACTCACATAACCGCTATAACGGCAATATGGAATGGCAGTTCGACGCAGGTATCATGGGAAATTCCTGTCCATTATGTCACTTTCTCTACGGAAACACAGAGATATGTCTCAATTTAGATAGGAATATCCCATGATACCTGCGTCTCTCCGCCATTTAGCCCGATTCTGAGAGTGAATTTTGTGATGTTTAGTGTGCTCATCGTCATTTTTACAGGTTTATATTAAAAAAATCAACTCTTCAATCCCCAATAGCAAAAGTTTGCATCACGAGCCCCATTATTAAAGTCAGAGGCGTAACAAAGAATGGGTCATGCAGTTGCAAACTTTTGCTACAACTATATATAGAGAGTATTTTTTGAGGCACGTCAAGTCAAGCACACAGTTCTCAAGTAAAATCTCTAAATTGTGCCCAAGAGCCAAAGTATTTCGAGTATCGAGCACTGACGAGTAGTGGTGGCTGCTTCCATCCGTATTGCATCAAAGCGCATCGGTGGTCGGTTGATTACACATAAGGCCTTTAAATAGTAGAATTGCCAACCTGACATTTTTAAAATTCAAACGTAGCCTTGACCAAAACACCTCAAAAACGGAGTTTATTTGTTTTGTTGACAGTAGATTGGTGAACAGATGATCCATGATGATCTATCGTCAAATAACTCTGCAGTTTGACGGGCCGTCAAATTGCACAGTTCTTTTGACAACGTTTTCACCGAGGGAACATGCAACGGTTGGATCACCTGCCGTTTTGTGGTGGATCTTGGCTCAACGATGCCAATTTGACGATCCTACTTTGAGCGCGTACGAAGACTTATAGCAACTAGTCGAAACTCTGCGCTAACCAACCACTCACCGATGCGTTTTGATGCAATTCGGAAACAGGAGCCACTATCTATACTTGTCAAAACCCGATACTCAAAATCAGATGCAACAAATACCACTACCTAAGGTACTTATATTTAACAGGTATGCTCGAACTCGCTTCCCGCGTCATCTTTAGTGGCGCGCAGTTCGAAATCATCAGCCTAGATGGCCGACGAAAGAAGAAAACAAACCGACTCTCACTCGGGCGACTCCGGATGACACTCTCGGAGTCGCCCGAGTGAGTCGGTTTGTCGGCCATCTTGGCTGATGATTTTGAACTGCGCGCCACTGAAGATGACGCGGGAAGCTTGCTGAGCATACCTGTTAAATATAAGTACGTACCTAGACCACTACCCATCTCGCCTACAGTGTCAACTTTTTTTTTCTGGGTCGGAATCAAAGCAACGTCCAACGGCTCCTATGTGGACTGTTGAGATCAGTAAGTAGCCAATCAGAACGAAGCATCAATGTTATGGTCGTTGGTCAACAATCCACATAGGAGCCGTTGGATGCTGTTCCCCATGTTATTTTGTTGAAACCCCGACAGTAAAATCATTCACCGCTCAATCGGCTATCTAGTGCGTGGTCTCATGTTGTGTCAGCTCAAAATACTTCTGCTTGAAGAATGGGTCAGAAGCCTCCAGAGATTTTGGCATAAGTAGACCACCAGCAGTGTTTAATTCATTGAGATAAGTATTGCGGATTGTCTATGCGTCCCAAAGTAGTTTAAAATTATTTTTTGTCCCTTACGGTAAATTGTCAAGTTCCAAGAATTGGCAGCGCTGACAATCAGTGTTGCCAGATTAGGGTGGAAAAGCCGTACTTTTACATTGATTTAAATGGGGACGATACGGATTTTTACCCTCGATCTGGCAACACTGGCTGACATTGGCAATAAGGAGGCTTCCACTGCTCCACAGTTCACTTCTTTACTCTCCTAAGACTTCTCAAAACGCTTTGTATTGTTTATGATTGAGCATCGAGCCCCGACCCACCACTTTTATTCCTGATGGCTTTGGCCTCTTCGTCACGTTCACCATTGCACTTTACACTCAAATTATCCGCAAGTTTGCGGTAAATAATCAAAAGATACGTCAGTTTTTTTTCTTGTTCAATTCGTAATTATAGGTACTTTTTTGTATCGAAATTTAAAAAAAAAAAAAAAATACCTTCAGCAGTTTGTTTTCAATTTAAAATAAATACAAAAAAGGGTTTTCTCTTTAGTTCCTCTTTTTTCCTTTTTTATTTCCCACCTTTTTTTATTTTTTATTTACTACCCCAATGGCTTTAGTTATTTACCCGTCTCCTCAGCAAAAGCTGAAGCAAGCTTGAGCTGATGTTTTCATGAAAGCCGAAGACTTCTCAAATCCAATATTTTCTGGGACAAGCTATACCCGTGTCCCCTTTTTCCGCCTCCCACCCATCCCATTAACACCCACCGAACAAAGGGAACTGGACGCGACTTGTATAAATTTCGCCTTTTTCGGTTGCGATGCATCTAGCATTACACGCATCAGTTTACGGGTGACACCGAGTTGGCCCTAGCCGTCTTTTCGCTGCATAGACCGAGTTGGCCCCAGTCTGGAAAAACAGCGTTTCTGTGTTGGCCCAAGAGACAAACAAATAAATGAATAAGAGAGCACTTCGCAACGTGGCATTTTTCTGTAGACAACAATCACAGGTGTGTGAATGGAAGCCGGTTGATAGTGAAATGTGCCCACTTGTAGCTGTGTAGCGTGGTTTCAGTAAAGAAGTTTCGAGTAAATTTTTACCAATTTCCAATAAAAAAGTGGGTTAGTTTTGTTACAGTACAAATGTTTTGTTGTGAATTTGTTGACGCGGCGGACATTATACACCACCAATTTTCTTTAATTTTATTTTCAAATTTTTGACGTGGCGGGCAATTTACACCCATATTTTTAATGAATTTCTATTTTTTCCAAATTTCAATTTCTTTCGATGCTGGAAAATTTTTAGTTCGAATTCAAGTGGTTTTTTTAATTTAAATAAACGATTAGGTGTGATATCAATTTTTTGACGCGATGGGCTGTATAGATACACCCCCAATTTTTGTGAATTCCTTGACGACAATTTCTCGCGGACAATTCATTTATAAAAATAATTTTTATGAATTTATAACGGGCAGGTGAAATGTACTTGTTCGAGCAAAGGGAGAGAGAAAGTTCTTATACATTGCTTTTGCCTTTTATGAAGCAGAGTTTAAGAACTTTCTGTCAACCAAAGCCCATTGCCATCTGTCTCAACACCCACGCTCCAATAATCTATCCTATCATAGAGGTAAGCGACGTTGCCAAAATACAATATTTAAATATATTTTTATTTCTTCTATTGTTTTGACTTGGGCCAACTCGGACGGGTGTTTTTTAAGCCGTGGGCCAACTCGGAATTGGCAATTTGGGCCAACTCGGACTTTTTGGACCAATTCTGATGCTCCCCAGTTACCAGATCGGCAACATTTCACCTGCGCATAACCACACGTTTGTTTTGTCTCGGCGGCATGATCTACTAACGATCCAACCAAGTCGCTCAGTGGATTCACTTGTAAATTTTTTTGTACAAAAGTTATTTTCACTCTGAGTTATTGTGTTATAAGTTACTGAGTGTTACTGAGTTATTGTGTACTGAGTTATTTTAGTTATTTTTTGAAGTTTTAGGACATTTCTCCCGCAATCCCCCCCTGCAATTTCCTCCCGGTCATTTCCCCCGGAATCCCCCCCTGCAATTTCCTCCCGGTCATTTCCCCCCGACGACATCCCCCCCGTCAATCTTTGACTTGAATTTGTCTTTGTCTAAAATTTACCATTCAATAGATTGCCAAGCCTCACGTATTGCGTAGACCGGTGTTTCTAATTTTTACTCAAAATCATTTAGTTTTTTTTTTTTTTTTCCCCCTATAGATATGGCAAAAAGGAGCAATAAAAAAGACGAATAGAAATTGCAAAACTCAGTTATTTTTTTTTCTTTTTGGCAGTGATCATTTTTTTTTTTTTGTCATTTCGTAAATTTTGTTTTGATTTATTCCAAAAAAAAAAAAAAAAAAAAAAAAAATTTAAACAGTTTCCGATAAAACGAATTAAAATGAAGACCATTTTCAGAGTTGATCAAAATGAAGGGCAGTAATTACTGACCAAAATAGAGTAGACGGCTTATATGTACTTTCAAATAGGGAACTCGAAAAAGATCAGCGCGGGGGGGACCTGAAAGTACCAGAAAGGATGATAATTTTGAAAATTGGATCTCTCATAGTCTATACATTTCGCTTGAACTTATCTGTGTGATTATCTGTGACATTTGACAGTTGTTATTTTCAACTATTTAAATTCGTTTTACGATGATCAGAGAATTCTTTGCTTGGACCAAATGTGCGCCAATTGCCGAGTGCCACGTTTAGCTGCATTTTGTTTTTGTCGCTTTGCACATGGCGCGAAATGCGACGTGTGGAGACGTCGGTCGTCGCATCGGAAAGTTTCGTTCTTTTAATCCAGATTGTATCGGTGTCTCTGTGCCCCCATTATTCCCAACACCCCCCCTCCCCGTTTTCTTCGGCGCGTTCCCTATCCAACCAAAGGCGGTGTGGCGCACTTCAAGTTGACTCAGAAATAATCTGAACTGTGTGTTATGATTGTAGACACTGTTGTCATATAGTGTGACTAGAATCATTGTGTATTATTTTTATCGGAGGTTGATGAGTTAGATCAGGTTGGATTAGGTCAGTTCAGTTAAGGTCTGCTTAGGCGAGCTTATGTTAGGTAATGTCGGGTTAGGTTGGGTGAAAATAGGCTTCAATTACTTCATAAAATAATGTCTACGATCAGCTTTCAACATCAGTATCATTTTCTACTAAATTTCATTATTGCCGAAAAAA